>JARHVA010009449.1:132500-314764 GCA_037957365.1 Torreya grandis | reverse complement strand
ACCTAAAATTTATTCTTTATAGGTTCTTTCTCAAACATTTAATCATACACAATCAACTTAGTTACCAAAGCATAGGAAAATAGGGTTTATAGCTTGTTGTCTTCAAAATTGAGGTAATTTTCTTGATTAACTTAATATAAAAATTCATACATATTCAAATCCACCCAAAAAATTGTGTACTTTCATAATCATTTAACAAGTTTATAGTTCCTATAATTCCTCTAACGGTTCTTGATTCCCTCCAATAACATTGAGAGACTCAAACCATCCTAATTCATATCATTCTTATAAGAATGACTCACAATGTGACTCAATAGGTTGAGAAAAACTTTAACCCATTATTAAAAAAAAAACAATATTACCTCTTTTAAATTCTTTCCAACATGACTTAGGACTCTAAAACTAGATAAGATGGTTAAAAAATTCAAATTTGATAAATTGGTGGGAAAATGCAAATTTCAAAATCTAACCTATCTAAGAAAACTTTGACTCTTGGATAATATTCTCAAGTGTATGATATGACTCATAAATCCCTTAAAACAACCTAAACAATATACATGACCCTTATTTAACTTGATCAAGCCAAAATTGATAAAATAAAGCAAGACAAAGATCATTCTTATAAGTATGCTCCTACATCAACATGTTTTATAAAATAATTAAATTGATTTATGCTTGGGTTTGGTCAAATGGAAAAATTATTAGGTTTTAATGGTCATTGAGTTAAAAATGTGTCAACTGGATAAATTTTAGCAACATTATATTTTAAAATAAAAACGTGAGATATTAGTGGGTAAATTCTACATGTTTTGAACAAAATTTGGTTGGAGAAGACAAGGAGTAAACTAAAACTATAAATTAGGAATGAATTTAATATGTTTGGTATTCATATAGAATGAGAGGGGAATAAAAAAAGGGAAGTATGCAATGTTTCAAGTATAAAATTTGGGGTTAAAAGGAACAGATAGGGAGGAAGACATGATGATATTGGAAAAATAGAGGAGGATAATATTAGTGGGAGGAAAAGAGAAGATACAAAGAGGAATAATGTAAGGAAAACCAAATAATATTTTCCATCATATTAGGCAAGTAACTGAGTACATATATCTAAGTTAACATACTGGGGGTTTTCATTATCATTATGGTTTAATGAATATTTAACTATAATCTTATTAATCACAAACTCCTAATTATTAATCAAGAAATTGAAATATAACTATAATAAATAAAAAACCCTAGTTATTAATCAGGGACCTAGAATTATGGAAAATCACAATTAGTTTTCTCTTATATATATATATATATATATATATATATATATATATATATATATATATAGGTTGGTAAATTATTTTTAAGGATAGATTTGGGTTTTTATTTATAACATGATTTTAGAATCCAAAACTTGGGGTTATGTGTTTTTTATTAACTGATTTAGAGGTACCATTAGTCATTTAATATAAAATATTGTTTGGTAGAAACACCTATGTCAACTTGGGGGTGAGGTTTCACTTTCTCTCACAAGTTTTTAATGGTGATTATGCTACAAAATTGTGACCCATGTAGTGTTACCACCATGTTTGAGTTGTTATAAAATACATGGGTTCATATATAACATATTTACTAGGTTTATATATGCAAAATAAAGGCTATATTTATACATGTATGTGTTTATAATAACCACCTAAAAACCTAAATATGTCTTAAATTATTGATCTGTATATTTGTAAAATGTAAAAGTACCTTTGTTATATTCTATAATACTTACATATATTTTAACATTGGTATATATAATATTGGTATTTTGTGATGGTTAAAAATAATTTGGATTTTATACCTTTATAATATTCTAAGTGTTTGGTGGGATCTATGGATTGTTATGGATCACTTTTAATGTCATTGTTATCCCAAATGAAATGGAAGTTAAAAATTAATATGTCTTTCTTACCTAGTACCAAAGTGCCTTTAGTATTTGATAAATACCAAACCATTTTATAATGGTTCAATGTTTATCAAATACTAAATCCACTTTGATACTAGGAAGGAAATACTACACACACACACAAAGGGGTTATTTGATGTATATATAATTTTTTTAGTATAACTAGGTACTACAAAGAGGCATGTTTTATGATAATTTATGTGACCCTGATGTATAATGCACAATAAACTTGTATATAATAATGGTGTCATGTTTAATTTTATTTCATAAATATATAATTATGCATATGAGTTGTTATTAGATTTTGTGACTTTCACATTAAAAATATTATGCTTCTACAACCTTTTTTCAAGTCCTTGAAAAGTATGTTATTACTATTTGGTCATTATATAGTTTTAGAGTGAATTTATATTAAAAAATATTTTTTTTGTGGATTGTTCAAAATTCATCCTCCATGTTAAGGGATGATGAGTGATGATAGGTAGGGGAATTAAAATAACTCACTCGTGATCGATTAATATGTAAGATAATGTTTTTCAATAAAGATTATTATGTTGTGGATTATGACCCAACTTCATTGAAAGTATAAAAACTATAATATAAATATTTTTCCAAAGTAATGTTATATCTATATACAATATCTATCCACTATAATATCTAGTTTACATGAATTTTTGATGTCATATTTGATAGAGGATTTACTCCCTAGTTTGTATGACTATTGCATGTGATAGTTATTATATAATACATTGGAGTTGTTGATGTCTACATTGTCATTATCTTCCTCTTCTTGAATGTAAGGGACACTCCTAGTGGGGAGGTGTGTGGGAGAGTGTTGGTTTATGATTCAAGGTAAAGCATCCAGATAATGTTCTCCCTCTCTACAACGAGATCCAAACATTTAATTAGATATACTCATGGCTATTATTTGATTTGATGATATGTATCATGTAAGATTTTTTGTACTATTGTATTATTATAGTTTTACATTATTGTAATAATTGGATAAAAGTATTAGTGGCCATAACTTATTCATTAATCATTAGATGATATTACAACAATGGTTATATTTATTCCTTATGGATGTCTTGATGTACATTATTGTATTTAAAAGCTAAAATAATGTATTGTTGTACCTTTAAAACTAAATTTATGTATTCTTGTATAATCTTAAGGTATTTTCATAATTGATGGCCATTTATGGATAAATAAATAAATTTTTATATATTGTGACTATTTATTTAATGAGTGATGTGATTATTGTCCATGGATTATTTTAAACATAAAATTAGTAGAGTATTGTATCTAAATGATGTATATATATAGTATGAATATAACGTTGCTAAAATTAGAATGTTTAATAACATTAATTGATATTGATTAATAACATATGGATAATTTTATTAACCATTCATATAAAATTGTGTTATTTTCAGTGGAATCTAGAGGGGTTCTAACACTTTGTGTGTATTGTGCCACATAAGTTGCTATTTAGTGGGTGTTGTAATTATTTTTGCAATAATTTGAATTTATATTCATAGATAGAAAATATTTAGTGTTGTAATTTGTTCTGATATATGATGTTCATTTATTCAAAAAATAGGTGTCTTTTTAACGTGTAATTCAATCATGTAATTTTTAGGCATGACATCAATGATCCCATTAGTGATTACATAGTTTGATATAAGACTATGATAATTAAGATGACTATTTTTATGGTTGAAAAAGATTTACGTGAAATATTAAAAAAAATATTGCTTTCACCACTCTATGATTCAATCATCTTCAAGAGATTCAAATATTTCAATAACCTATGCCACATAGTAAGAGTCAAAGAATTTAAGCACATAGCTTTGAGAAAGATCAAATATACACATAATCTTACAACTACTTTAACAATGTAGTTTAAAAGTAAACCAAGATACAAGGTCAAACCAATTGAAAATAAGAACATGAAAAATATGATAGTTAGTTTTGTATCACAAACTAGAAATAGACTTTAATTATTAGCTCCATCAAAGAGGATTTTTATAGATTACCATCACTTCCTCATATATTGTTATAGAAGCTAGTTAAATGCAAACTTATAAATACTCCTCATCCAAAAGAGTTTGATCCAAAAAATCCTACACTAAGGAACTATGATATAAATTCATACTATAACTATCATCAAATTGTGGGATATTCTCTGAATAAATGCTTCAAATTAAGTCATAAGATACAACATATTATTGATGACAACAATATTGAGTTGAGTGCACCTAAAAAATATTTTATACAAAAAAAAAATTAAACCATAAATTTAAAATATTCAATGACCTATTTCCTAAAAATGAGATGAGAAAGACTAAAAATATTTTAGAACTACACTATGCATAAATTGTGCATCCTCCACCTGTGACATATGATCACCTAATAGACACAATTATCAATATATTTATTGGCACCTCACCATAACATCCTATGATCAATTTTTATGATAGTGATATTTTTTATGATGATTTATATTTTCATGCTCTAGTTATACAATTTTATATTAATAACCAACCCATACATAGTGTCATTATCAACAATGCATCAAATGATAGTGTGCATAATAAAAATTATTTACTCCCTTAGACAAAAATAAAAAGATATAAAAGATACATCAAGAAAATTTAAGGGATTCTATGGAAAAAATATAATACCCTCAAACACATAGTGTTATCTATTCAAGTGGGTTTTGCCATACTATCCACTCTATTATTAGTTCTACTTAGTAACAAGGTTTTTGACATGTTTTTAAGATGCCCTTGGATGAAAAATATTCATGAAATATCATATATAGTGCATCAATGTCTCAAATAAATACACTAAAAAAGGTAGTCATGATTATAAATATATGATATGAGTACCATTTATAGCCAATATTATCTCTTCCTCCACCCCCACCACCATTGTAGTTGGTCGATACACATAAAGAGGATTACACACACATACACACTTGCATGCACACACACACACACACACACACACACACACACACACACACACACACACACACACACACACACACACACACACACACACACATGTGCACATGCGTGCATGCACGCACGCGCACGTGCGTGCACACACACACACACATATATATGTTCCCAAAGGTCATGAACTTACCACGAAAATATCTTTATTTACTAGATTGCAAATATCTTGAGACTTGTGGCTAGACCCTATTGCTTGACTACTTTTAGAAACAACTGAACCACATGGAAAGAATACACCAATTGGTAGTAACCTGTTGTTTGACAACATTATATTAAATGATGCAAATTGAATGCCTAGTGGCACTATGTTACATGATAGTAACATGTCTTCTAGTAATATTGTGGCACATGATGACAATTTTACACTAGGTCATAATATATATATATATATATATATATATATATATATATATACATACATATATACATATATATACACACACACACACACACACACACATATATATATATATGTATGTATATATATGTATACGTATGTATATACATACATATATATATATACATACATATATATATATACATATATATATATATATATATGTATATACATATATATATGTATATACATATACATATACATATATATATATATGTATATATATGTATATATATATATATATATGTATATATGTAAATATGTATGTATATATATATATATATATATATATATATATATATATATATATGTTCCCAAAGGTCATGAACTTACCACGAAAATATCTATATTTACTAGATTGAAAATATCTTGAGACTTGTGGCTAGACCCTATTGCTTGACTACTTTTAGAAACAACTGAACCACATGGAAAAAATACACCACTTGGTAGCAACCTGATGTTTGACAAAATTATATTAAATGATGCAAATTGAATGCCTAGTGGCACTATGTTACATGATAGTAACATGTCTTCTAGTAATATTGTGGCACATGATGACAATTTTACACTAGGTCATAATGTCTTACATAGTGGCAATTTGACACCTATTAGCAATGTGTCATGTTGTGACAACTTGATACCGAATGACAATTTGCTACATGATAGTAACCTAATAACCACTAGTGATGTGTTTTATGATGACAAGATATCACTTGATATACATATGCCTTAAAATGCTAACATGGCATCCAATAATGGTGTGTCAAATAGCCACATATTGACACCCCATAACACTGTACTGCATAGTAGCAACTTGTCTCTTGATATCACTATGCTATGTGACCATAGCTTGATGCTCGGTAGTAGATGGGAAGATGGTAGCACTAAATCACCTAGAAATAAATATATGGTGTTATGAGGTAATATCAAGGGTAAAGCACCATAGAATATACCAAAAAAATACAACATCATGTCTTAATTTATAAATTTAGGAAAGAGGACTACATAAATAGTAGGCACTATGAATACATGTAATTGTGAATTTTTTAAAAAAAAACATTAGTTAATTTTTTTTCAATATAGAATAATTAAAAAACCATTTCAATGCATAAATTGACATGGATATTGACACTAATTAATTAGAATTAATTAATACTAATAGCTTCTCACCACCTAAACATTTTATTAATGAAATGCCACCCCTAAAAAACACTCTTTTGGGTACTTCACTAGAACACACCCCTTTGGACACTTCATAAGAGAATTGTAGTTATTTTTAGACACCAAATTTTGTTGAAAATTTCACTAAAAAAATTTGGTAGAGGAAGAGAAGTACATGGATATTAGGAAGGTCTTTTCAAGTTGAATGGCATGCAAAATTTCCATTTATAGACCCTGTAGAACTGTAAAATGGGAATGAGCCTCCAATAGAATGTAAATGTGCAATTTATAGTTAGAAACTTGTAAAAGAATATAGAATACAACTCAAATTATATACAATTGAGAAAAATTGTTGGAAAATATATATTTGTGAAGCACCTAGATAAATAGATAACAATAAAACATAAATGAAAAAATGGAGAATAATACATGAGTGTAAGATATGCACATGAATAAAAAAATGATAAAAAGTGATAAAAACATCTTGTTGAGAAAGGGGAAACAATAAAAGAACAATTTGGAAAAGTTATGTAGTTTAATATTAAGAAAAAATATGTATAGTTCTCTAATATTTTCCATAATTTAAAAAAGGGAAGACCCATTTCTAATTCTATAGATTACAAAATTTTGTTTCAACATAATGCATTTTTGGATATTCCATAGTCACATTGGTCAGATAATAATGCTTGGAAAATGGAAAAATGTCTAGCCATTATTGAGAAGGAAGATTTGAAAGAAAGTTAAAAGAGATAATTGTGTATCTCTTTGTTCATCGATGAGGTCACTACAGTTGATAACACAACATTGGTTTGCATGCATGTGTATACCTTTGAAAACTATTCAAGGCAATCTCATCTTTTAGCTATCTATAAAATGGTAGAAAATTGAAATGGAGAAAACATCCATAAATTAGTTATATCTAATTTAAGAGAGAGAGAGAGAGAGAGAGATGGAATGGATGATTATGCCATAGCTACAAAGCTAGTGTGTGTTGGTGTTGATAGTGCATTAGTGATACAGGGGCATAAAAAAGGTCTTTGTGTTTGCCTTCAAACAATAGTTTCTCCATTTGAGATTCCAATCCATTACATGGCACACAGGATGAGTCTTGCATATAAAATTGTTAGCACATTTAGTAATGTCTCAAAAGTGGAAGATATTATTCATGACTTACATGGTTACATGTCAAGTAGCCCAAAAAGATTTATGGAGTTCTAAAAATTTGCAATTGGGTTGACAAATGGTAAATAACTACTGAAACATGTTGAAACCAGATGGATTCCTATGTATGAGCTTGCTTGTAGAATTTTTGGGGAATATCCATATTTGACAAGGTTTATGTATAAATATCACAGGGAAGTTGATAAAGCAAAATATTTGTTGTGCCATTTAACTAATTTATAAAATTTACTAACATTATGTGGTATTTTTCCCATTTTGAAGAACATCAAATATTTAATGAAACATGCCCAAGAGAGATCTATCTATATTATTGACTTCATACATTTGAGAAAATTTTTATGTTAATGATTAGATATATTATATACATCGAATGAAGGCTTTCATGGACCTATTTTTAAAACCTAGAAAATTTTGATAGATTTTTAAAATCTAGAGATTTTTTTATAAATTCAACATACATGGTCATTTTTGTGTCATGGTAAATGGCATTGAGATCCCAATACACACATGCTCTAGAACACTTGAAGTTGTGGGAGCTGAGCCTGAAGATGCACCTATGACACATTTACTATATGATACTTTTATGTCTAAAACATGAATTAAATCAAGAAAAATCTCACAAAGTTTAGCCACTGAGATTAGAGAATTTTTTCAAATGGATGAGTTGCTAGAGGGCATGGGAGTTATGAATCCCATTTTTTGGAACAATGCTAATAGTCAAGAACATATCAACACATTATTTCATAAATACGTGGGTATAATTGTTATGCATTTATGTAAATATGTAGATGTGAATAGAGTTTAGATTAATTTTATTTTATATAAACAATTACTAATGTCTTAGTATAAAAAGTTTAGGATTACAATGATGGATTAGTTTTAGTGTTTAAGTGACCCAATAGAAAATGGTGCCATTACACGTCTATGGAAAAAACTTTATCCAAGTAACATATTACAAGAAAGTATTAGTGAATATTTTAGATTATATGAACTTGTTAAAATAATTATTTTAGGTTGTGTTAAAGATGAGTGAGTGTTTATTGCATTATCCTTCATGAAGTCAAAACTTAGAAATAGATTGGATAAAAATCTAGAGACTTTCTTTAGACTATATGTTTCATGTTATTCTATGGAAAAGTTTCCATATGATAAAGTGGTGGTAACATGGATTTATCTAGTTGAAAGAAGAGGTGTGATTAATATAACTTCCAATACAGAGGATGAGAATACTAAGACTGAATATGAAATTGGCATGGTAGATGAAAATCACACTTATGATGAACAAGTTTCTCAAGGATTGTTTCAGCCTGTAATCTATTTCCTACATGTTACAATCATGAATCTTATTCAATACATTGGAATTGATAATTTTTTGTCTTGTTACAATTATGTATTTCAAATAATACTATATCTTTGCAATGAATTCCATTCATTAAGTAGCAATCATAATTAAAATTAACATTGTATAGAGCATTTCCTTATAGCATTCATTGAAGCATACAAGTTTTATGTCTAGACATGCATGATGCACCATAGGACACTGGTTCTCTTTGCAATAAAACTCTAGTTATTAAGATTTTTTGTTTTTCATTATTTTAATTATCTATAATAGTAATTTGGATAGCATATACATAGATTTAATACATGCATAATAGTGTAACAATAATTATTCTATTACAAATTTACATTAGTACCATTACACAAATATATAGAAAATATTTTTCCTATAGTTTGAACTTGGGGTCACATATTTCCAAATTACATCACAATAAATGTATTCAATGCTAAAAATACTAGAAAAGTGTAATAATGCATTCAAATCTACAACTACTAGAGCAATATAACACTATAACAATGAATTCAATACTACAAATACTAGAAAAGTATAACAATGCATTCAAATATATAACTACTCGAACAATATAATTCCATAGAATATTTAATCTAAAATAGGCTATTTTTCCTACAACTACTACAATATTCAAATACTACAACTACTAGAAATATTTTTCCTATAATTTGGTTTGTATATGCCCAAATTCCACCATAATCAATGCATTCAATGCTATAACTACTAGAATAGTTTAATAATGCATTCAGTGCTACAACTAATAGAATAGTATAGCCATGCATTCAAATGATATAACTAAAATAAAAATATAATAATGCATTCAAATCTACAACTACTATAACAATATAACACTATAATAATGAATTCAATACTATAACTACTAGAATAGTATAACAATGCATTCAAATACTACAACTACTAGAATAGTATAATTCCATAGAATATTTACTTTGATTTTTATCCATACAATATATAAACTTTACCACAATATATATATATATATATATATATATATATATATATATATATATATATATTAAAATTATATAGGTAGAGTATTTGGAATAATTGTACAATGTCATTTAATAAAACAAGTGTTTTTCAAACAAACATGATATAAACTATTTTAAATAATATAAACTATCATTTTGAATAACATAAACTCAAATAAATTAACATTGTTTTGGTTGAGACTCTCCACCCCCTTGTTGCTTTCCATCCCCCCATGGAAACCCCATTGTTTTGACTTGTCTGTGGATCCTCCATTATCACTCCTTCCTTCTGAAGATCTTTTGTAGTAGAATTCATTTTGTGTAAGAATCACTATCTCCTCATATGTTTCATCTCCTATTGAAATAGTTATAAGATTTTCATCTATTTTTTACTTTAATAAAATTCTTGGATCCATACCATGCTCTTTAATTATTTTCTTCAAAGTGTTGTTCTATTTATTTAACAGAACAAGATTTTCCTTCAATGTAATCACTGAGGAGATACTTTTGTAGGAATTTTTTAAATTCACATTAATAAGATGTGATTCTTGCTTCAAATTTTCATATTTTACCTACAATTAACAAATAATATATAAGTGTCAAGTACATACAATATTACAATGGTTAATAATCAAAATACACATTATATACAATAAAAACTTACCACAACTTTATCCTTATTTACTTGTGCAATGGTAACAAGGTTGATATCTTTAGCCAATTTATTTAAATATGTTTGGGCTTCTCTAATTAAATTTTCCAACCTGTTTATCATAATCTCTAAAATCCTATCATTATAAACATTGTCAATAGAGATCAATCTAGATTGAGCTTGCTAGAATAAAGCATTAATATTTGAGGGTTCATTTTAAACAAATGAAAAAAGATTCACTCTTTGGGAGTGGTTGTGATAATGGGAATTGATTTATTTTATAAATTATTTTGACCTTATCTCACATTGTTTTAAATCATTGAATTCTTTAATAACACCTTCCCTCAAATTGGCAAGCTAATTTTCTGAAACTAGATTTTCCAATGAAAAATTAGTACGGGAATCATCAGAGACATTTACATTATCAATGTGGGGTGGGGTAACTAGGGAAGAAGTAGTATTATAAGGCACATTAACAACTTGAATAAAATAATGTGGATTGAATCCACCAAGAGTCGAGGGCCTGCTTTCAATCCCAAGAAACTTTTCATCCAAATCAATTTGCTACAAATATGTAAGACCTTATGCACTTGAAAGGTCACCAACAGAGAAATTTAGGATATAAAAAATTTGAAGTGTTCCTAAAATTTACGTAGAGAGGGATATTTTATTTCATCTTCTCTAAATTTGGATGGGTGGTGGGGGTGGTGGCATACTTCATGGTCTCCTGATAGATGTTGGGTGGACAATAAATTTATTTTAATTCAAAATTGGTAAATTTAATAACATAAAATTAATGCAAATTCAAATAAAATATGATATTACTTGTTGGCATGGATACCTTTTCCCTTCTTATTTTCCTTAATGTAGTGTCCTCTTCCCCTCTAATTATCCTTTTGGGAGTTGTCTCTTACCATCTCATTGTACTTGTGGGAGAGACATTGATGGTTTCACCTAAAAAATGAGTGAATTATCTAGTTAATTAACTAAATAGCAAATTATAAAAAAATTAAAATCAAAAATAAAGTTGTAATGGAAAACATTGATTTATATTATGTTGTGTGGAATAATCCTCAATGGCAACATTTTGAGAGTTAATTGCAAAAAAAACCAATATGAATTTTTTTTTTTCCATTGAATATTACAAGAAAAAACTTTAAAGGAAATTTGGGGCAATATGGAAGTGGAGATGAAATAGAATTATTTCTTGGTCATTTCATAATTCAAAATGAATTAAATGAAGACTCTATGGATTTGGTATCACTATAGTCCTCTAGAGCATGCGAACCTTTAGTTGCCACCTATTTTCTTATGTCATAAGCACACACTCTCACTTGTAACAAACAATAGGATACAAATGTTAAAATTTGAAATATATATAAAGAAATAAAATGAGACTTAGGAAAACTAAACTTACCTCCTATTCCTTGATAGACATATCATTCACTTTCATTTTTTGATGAAGGGCAGTGGGAATTGTAGTATTCTAGATTTCATATAAGGCCTCAAAATACAAGGCTAGAATGTAGTTGGAAGATGAAATGGTGCAAGTGTCCTTCAAAAATGAAAAATTAAAATCCAACATAATCTTAATAAATATAAATATGCACCAATCACATGCAACACCTGATAGAGAATGAAGAATATAGCAAACAACCTAGAAGGGAATGTATGATGGTCTTCCCTACAAAACAATTCTCACTTGAAATAAATGGATAATAGATTTGAGAAATGGATTAGTGATTTTTTTAATGGGGATCCCCCTTTGATTTTGACTATCTATAATGAAAATATAAAACATGTAATTACAATTAGGATACTAAATTATTTATAATAAATGCTTCAGATATAATTAAGAAATGTAAATTTCATTAATAAATTTAACACTTACCAACTAGGTCAATGGCCACATTATAGACTGACTCCATGTAATTTTTATCAACATCAGATAAGATAACCTTGGTACAAATAGGAATTATATTTTAATGTGTAAGACCTATTAAATTATGGATATCTAATGGAGAGGTGCCAAAGGATATTGTTTTATTGTTAAAGTGGACATATAAATGACTCTCACTTTGGTTAAAATAGGCAACTAGAGATCACAGTAGGTTGTTGTTGATCATCATATCATATTAAGGCATCTACACCAGGCCTCTAAGCTCACATTGAGCAATCTAATAAACATAATATTTTGGCTACTCTACCATCCTGAGGAAATTTTAATATAATATATTCTTGAAAATATAGTTTTAGATCCCCTCGATTGACTATGAGTTTCCATGGATGTGGATGCCATTGAAAATTTAGTGTAGAATTGAAATAGGTATGTAAAGATTGAAAAATTTGATCTTGAAGTAGGTAGGATGAGAATTTTTTTTAAACAAAGTGTGAAAATGAGGGAAATATATGGGTATTTATAAGGAGCAGAACCAGATCAATTGTTTGGCATGACCAATGATAGGAAGTAACATAATGTTATGTGAAGAATGGTACCATGTGGTAGCTCGGTACCATGTCAAAACATGTTGATGGGTAATGGAAGAACATGGATTCCAAGTGATAGCATGATGATATCACATGATAGTATGGTGCTGCATGATAGTATGTTATCATGAAATAGTATGTTATCATATGATAGTATGTTACCATGTGATAGTATGTTATCATGCGATAGTATGTTGTCATGTGAAACCATGCTACCACCCAAGGGCATAATGCCACATGGTAGAAATAGTGTAGCCAGTGGTATACTGTCAAGTGGTACTATACTACCAAGAAACATTATACTTCTACCTGGCCTTATGCTACTACCTAGCTTTATGATTCCACTTGACAGCCTACTATCACCAAGAACCATGCTACCTATCAATGGCATACTGCTACCTGGTAACATAATGACACCTAGAAGTATAATTTAATATTCTAACATAATGATTCTTGATGTCATATTATCACCCAATAACTTGAAGTCACTTAATAACATGCAGTCATGTGACAACATAATATCACAAAAAACAAATAGGGTGATTTTCCACCTCCTCTACACACTCTCATTCACCAAGACAACAAATTTGCTTCACCTTAAACAAAACTAGGAGGGTTCAATCATGGAATCTTAAAGTGAACCTTGGGTAAACATTAAGTGTTTTTATTGTTATTGGATTATTTTAATCAAATTTGGTTTAAAACCATATCGCTTGAGCAAGAATATGATTAATACTGGCCATTTTTGTATTACTTTAAGGTTATAATTATTTGATATTAAGATGAAATATATGGTAAGTAATCAAATTACTTATGTTGTATTCAAATTATATTTGAACATTGTATATTTTATGGTGTTAGTATATTACATGCAGTGTAAGCTACTAAGTTATATAGATGTAAGTATGGATTTTGGGAAATCTCTTTCAGACTTTGGTCCTTGCATGTTTCCTTAGTGTTATTCTATTTTTGGTGTAAGAATACTTAATTGGAAAGAAATCAAATTGATATCTATAAGCTAACTTGTATTTACTTGATTTTTAGTGTAGGAAAATACACCTTGATTTACTCTCCTTTTTGTAAAATGATCTAATCCAGATGATGTGTTTGTACTAGATTGCATAAAGTTCTATGGTAACTAGTGTAGATTTTATATTTCATTAGAAAATCTATGATATGAAGGTTGTTACTACTACATATAGTGATACTATAAGGACCTTATGTATTAAATGTTTATTTTCTTTAAACTCTTTGTGCATTATATATAGATATTATGAAATATTCCAAGAGTATGTAATTCATACTCTATTGGGTGCTCTTGTGAATTTGGTGTAAACCTGATGTTGTAAGATGAATATCATACTCCTATAATAATTTTATATAATGTATCTACCATTAATTTATGAAACACCATTAGTGTTTATTTTAATATTATGTGAGGCATGAGGATGATTGATTCCTTGTTAGCTTGTGTCAATTTTGGGCCTCTAGTTTTATAGTTATTTCTTGATTTAAGCATGATGTTTCCACCATATCATTTGGATAAATGTATAAAATATGTTTTAATGAATATTATGATTATTTTTTTATTTCTCAAGAAATTTTATTTTATAGCGAGCGGTGGAATGGAATATTGGATCTCCCTATGTTTATTTTGTATAAAGAGATATAATGGTTCTATCTTGGAAAGAATGACTTTTATTGAATGTTTTACTCATACCATAGTTGGATTTTTAATATATAAACATATATATTTATATGTGTTTATTTGGTCATGTATACAATAAATTCTTGTCATGGGTTTGTGGGAGTTGTTATTTCCTATTTGGGTTATCCAAAGGTTTTTTTTCTTGAATATATACTATATTGAAATTTACAATGCAAACTAGGATAGTAGGTGCATTTATAAGTAGATTAAATGGGTTATATTATTGATAAGTATTTTCTTTCCATGTGCACAATGATGTACAATTACTATATTCATTAGTAATGTCTTCATTATATTACAATGTGGAGTTTTAACTCAGTTAAGAAGCTAAGAGTAATTGTTTTGGTTGGACAATTTCTTGGTAACTATTAGATATAGTAAAGACCCATGCACTATAATTTTTTATATTTTGAGCATATTTTAAATGCTCCTTGGATAAGGGATTTAAATAAATTAACTATTAATGAACTAAGCTTTAAAACACTTGTCATATAATATGAGCAAATGTATTATAATGAAATGCATTGAATGAGTCAGGGGAATCAAAAAAAATTATGAGGTTTTTTTAGATCATCCTATAGTATATTGGATGTTATCTTGTAGTAGATTGGATGTTATCATGTAGCATGTTTGGATCATCTTATAGCAGGCTTAGATCATCATAAGAAACCATACCAAAGGTATGTCTTCCTAAATAAAGGGAGAGAGATTGTTTGGTAGTAGAATACAAAATATTTTAGTTTAATTTTTTTTAGTATGACAATCATATTTCTCTTTAATGAACCTTTAAGGTTGTTTTGGACTCTATTTTGGGATGTCTTCCTTTAAGAATTTAGTTACCAAATTTTGAGATGAAAAGTATCTCAACAAGATCAATACTTCTAGCATGCAAAGTGTTAATCACTATTTTGGAATGAAATTTTATTGTTATCATATCCTTATGTGATGTGTGATGACTTACATGGATGGAAAAATAATTAGGTCAAGTTGATTTCATTTCAACATATTCAAGATAGTTATATAAACCAATTGAGTTTTTTTATTCAATCAGTTAACAACTAGATTAAAGGGGCCCATTCCCTTTACAATAGATAGACAAAAGATAGAAAAGACAAAGAAATAGAACAAAAAGGGACCAAAATATGGATCTAGAAGCTAAAACCCCCTAATACCAAACTTATGCCAACTATCAGCCAAAAAACCTAAAGACAACCAAAAATAAATAGAGCAAGAAAAACTATTCTAATTCAGAATAAAAGACCAACTACTTGGTCTCAGTACTAACACCTTTGTTATTCCTTCCTTTGGTTTGACTTCCAATGAACTAGTCCTTACCTTATTCTTATGTTTTTCAATTGACGTCAAAATATTAAATCTCCACTTTCTCCTCTTTAAGATCTTGGATAACCTCCTCTTCTCCACTACTCTAAGTAGATTTTCCCTATGAAGTAAAAATCAAATGATCCTTACCCATGTTAGTAGTTGCTAACTCAAGATTCATGTGCCTTTTAAGCTTCTTTAATTCATCTACAATTTTTCCGCATAGAAGCTTCTGAATAGTAATATTCATGTGTAACTTTTGGAGGGAATCCATAATTTCCACTTTACCATTGAAACTAGAAGCCCCTTTACCTTTGCTAGCCACTATATGGATGAAGATAAGACTCCCCATATCCAATTTGGTTTCCTCCTTCACTTGTTTAGTAAAATTAATAACATTTTTCTCCTTTTATTCATTACCAAAATCTGACTCAGTAGAGCAATCTCCCCCCTCTTTAGAATTTTCCATCTCACTATGGATGTCGATTGATTTAGTGATAATCTTGGACCACTATGGTTCCCCATGCTTGATCAACAACAAAATAAGACCTTGATGGATTAAATTAAATAATTAGTTCTTTTTGAAATTCAACACTGAGGCCTCTAAGGATTGTAAAAAAAATAATAGAGTGATGATGGTATGGCCTTTAGAGTGGTTGAGGAAGAGGAAGTGATGGGAAAAAATCATAGTATATTTTCCCTCTAATGTAATATACCTCATAATTTGGAGGCATACTTCAGGCCATTTCCTTGGCAATTTAACCCTCATGAAACCCTTCTATGATGAAATCTTGGGTTTCTTTTTTTCCTTTTTGAAGAAAATACCTAGAAGATCCTCCTTTCATTTCTTGTCTTTGAAGTCTTTGATACCATTGCATTTCATCTTAGTAGTTTTACTAATGAGCTCCTAAGTGATCAAGATTTTCAATCCATGAATTTAAACTTCACAATCTATTAGATATCTAAATATTCAAAAACCATCAAATAAAAAATGGTTATTTATGGTCCACAAATGCCATCATCTCTTATAGCACATACTTAATGAGTACCATGATAGTTTAATGTATTCCATAGTGAATATAGGTAATGAGACATTCTTATACTATACACCTGACCCTACACATTATAATGCCTTCTGTATTTAATCAAAATACATCATATTCTATAATAAATGATCATGAAAATTATTATATAATGTAATATCTATTATTATATTTTGATACTCCTAAACTTGGTACCTTTCATTGATGATAGGTGATATAGGAACATCATTAAGGTCAACGTGAATTTTAGCTTGATAAGTCAATGGTTGGTTAAATAGATCTTAGGTAGGATTATAAGGTTGTGTTTGAGTGTTTTGAAGATTTTTCATGATTCATCACCTTTATTATGGGTCACTTTAGTGAGTTCTCTAATTTCTTGCTAAAACTATATTTTCAAATATTTGAATTTGTAAATGGATAATAAGGGTGTTTCTCATCTTTTTATCTCATCTAAGGACATGAATATAAAGGTAATGGGTCAAATAGGTACTAAGAGGTATTTTTTATATGTATAAATTATAAATTCATTATAATCCATGTGTGTACCTATTCAAGGTAGAAGCAATATATGTGAAAGGCTAAAATAAGCATGTTTTAAGATAAGTCTTAAGAAGTTGAGATATTCTTATGCATGAAACTAAAAAAACAAAGTTTATTCAAGTGATAATCCTTGAATCATGAAAATAAGTAATTAATAAAGGATAAATAAATAAAAATATAAAAAGGATGGTAGAGGGTTCATGGAGGTAGGAAGGGTCGACAGGTCTACACATGAGTTATTTTGAAGATACATGAATAAAAGAATATTTTATCATAAATTGGATGATTATTAAACTCGTTGAGCATGAAATTTAATTATTATGTTGGTTATTTTATCTTATTTCATTTTTTTATGATAATTCTATAACCTATAGAGGTTTACAAACTTAGCTTATGTGATACAATCCTAAAAAGTACACATATAGCCAAATAAAATTGTATTTTATTCACATTTTAAAATTGTTCAAAGACTATAAGTGATAAAAATGAATTAAGATGGTGGGGAAGACCATATATAGGTGTTATATCTTTAAAAAATCTTTAAAACTCAATTTATGTACTTTTTAGTGTTGTTAGCCTTGTTAGTGATTTGGAAATGAAAATAGCTATATATTGAGATTTAACCATTAAAATTTCAAAAAAAAATTATAATGGTAAAAGGGATAGTTTTTAAAATACCCCAAGTGTTTCTATCAATTTATGATATGTACAGAGGAATATATTGAGTTATTATTACTACAAACTTGTAGGTCACTATTAAAACCCTTGTGTAATAGTCCTAAAAAATATATCTTCAAAACCATTAAGCTAAAATCTATGAAACTCATATGGTAAAATAGTCTAGTATAGAATGGGGGATATAATAGGTGGAAATTTCAAACTAGGTAGTGGGTAGGAAGGCTTAGGTAAGGAGATAGGAAGTGGAGATGGTGAGGAAGATGATGATGATCAAGTTCATAGTGACCTAGGGATGGAGCTATAGAGTAGTAATGGTGGACCATTAATGGATCAAGATTCCATAGAGTAGAGATTCATAGAGATTATTGATAACGTCACAAAACTTTCATTGAAATAAAAATGGAAAGCTTTTAGAAGCATTTTTTCCTATGCTATTGGTAGTGGATGGAGTTCAAGAAATCATAACGTCTTTCATCTACCCCTTCCTTGGATGACAAAAAACATTGACTGGGTAGATTATGTTTGACAATTTGGTGAGAACTTTGGTAGAATTACTAAATTATACTAGTCAATACATTTGGCTTGGAATATCAACATCACTTGGGACATGATCCAAGTGGTATGGGGATCCTTTGATGACTTACATTGCACATGGCTTCTTGGAATTGGTAAGCCCTTGCCCCCTATGCTACCTTATGGATTGGTTGGTGGTGTGATGATGGGGCCAAACCTTATAGTGGGATTTAGTATTATACTTTGTTTAGGATCAAAAAAAATCATAACAAGGGAGGTAGCTGGCTCTCCTATGGCTTCTTAGGCTTTTACAGCAAGGTCATTCTTTTGTGGTCCTTGAATTGGGTGGATGATGGAGGATCCCACACTAAGTTTCTATTTTGGGGTAAGATGGGTATTAAAGGAACCCACTCCCTTGGTTTTTTAAACAACATGGATCTTAGATGAATCCATACTTTTACCCTTCTCTTTTTCTTAGATAACAAAAATCTCTATTTATTTTATTTGGGTGTGTTTTCTTTGGTCCTTTTCAAAGATTTTTTCTCTATGGAAGGCCTTTTACTAGATTTAGAAGGATCTATATTTTATGTTTCCAAATTTTTATATTATAAGGTGGATGTTAGAGGAGTCCAACCATGGTTCCATCAACCTCTGGGGTCTCATGGTTTACGTCTTGTTATGAATGAAGTATTTTTAGGGGCTATGTTTTACTCTATAAAATCTATGAATCTTAGTGATAGGAAAAACCCACTCACTATGTTTTATCCATGTGATGGTTGGATGGATGAATCAAGTGGTATAATAAATTCTTCTTTATAAGGTATTATATCTAGTAGTGTCCTTAAAAACATCATTTTCAAGGGTGCTAACCCTTTCCATTTCATAATTTTGAAGTACCTTTTTATTCTCAAGGTTATGAGATCCTCAAAACCCCTAGTTATGGGTTCCTTAAAACCCTCATGGTTCATGATTAAAGGTTTTGGGAGCCTCAAAAACCCCTTGATATACTTTGTAAATATTGTGGATCTCAAAGGGAGGATCAACCCACTTGTTGTGACTCAGTTGTGCATAAGCTTTGTAGATGACCCAGGAGGTGGAAGACCTTCTCTTCCTTTTGAAATTATGTTTTATTTTTTATTTCTTATTATACTTAGCCAAGTTATGAAACTTAGTGGGATGATAAACCCATTCATTTTTACTCTACTATATTGAGGCTTTGTGAAAGACGCTACTGGTAAAAGATCTCCTTTTCTAGTGGACCTTTTGGTTTGTAGTGACCTTAGAGAAGACATGATGAAGGGAGATTTCCCTTAGAGATTAACTTTTTGCAATGTATTTGTGTTTTTAAGCTTATGGTACCCTTAAAAACCCTAGTTATGGGAACACTTTGTTTCATAGAATTTTAGCTTATGTTCCAAAAAAGGAAGAAGAAAGAGACTAGATATGGGTATGGTAGAAAACATTATTTGGTTGTGTGTGCATTGATTAGATGATTATAGAGAGATTTTATTTGGCTTCGAAGGAAAGGCCTAAAGATAATAAATCACTAAATTAAATGGTTGGTTAGATAGATAGTTGGGTGGATTTCCTAGCACTAGCTAGATCTAGGAAGAAAGAGCTCTATAAGAGGCTATCAATCCACACTTTTAAATAATTAAGTTTAGAAGTCAAAAGATAAAGTGCGTGCATAAATCATAGAAGATACTAAAATTAATTATAATAAATTTTTCATAAATAAATTAATGAATTTGTTTAATTATATAAATAAGCAGGTCAATACTAATACTAAATAGGTTGGGTATGGTTCAAAAAATAAGGCAAGGTCATATGATCAGGACAAGGAAAGGAAAGTTTGATTTGGTTGAGGGTAAGTGGATGAAAATAGATCATTGTTATTTTGTTCCATAGTGACCATCCATGGTTGAGGTGAATATTAGATGTTGAGGTGATTTTTGGTTGTTGGGCTAACCATCAGTAGTTGGGATAGACCATCAATAGTTAGGGTGATCATCAATGGTTATTATGGGTTGGGTCTAGGTAATAAAAGGCTTATTGATGAAGTTTTAGAATAATATTTTGAGAGGCTAGTTTAGATTAGGTTGATTATGAAATACAAATAAAGTGACTGAATAATTAAAATAAATACTTAGCTTACTGATAATTGAACACATGAATGGTTGAGGTGAAAAACTTGTTTGAAGGGGTTTAGAGTGATTTTAGTAGAGTAATAGTACTTGGTTTTTGGATGATGGATGGCAGCACCTTAGATCTCTATTATGATGTCTAGATTACTAGATCACTAGAAGAACACTTATAAAATAAACTCTAGATACAAAATCTCCTAATAGTTGTGGATCCCTTTTCACCTCCTACCCCTCTCTTCTTATAAGTAGGAAGGAGAGCTGAAATAATATATTAATAAGAGGTCCAAATTGTTGTCTAATTTTAACTTTGACATGCACGGGATCACACATGAATTATATAATTTAATTATAAAAATCAAGGTAGAGTTGAAGTTGGTTTTAGTGGTTCATATGGTAGAACTTGACCATTGATGGTTAGGGTGACCATCGATGGTTAGCTGGGTTTAGAATGTGGGCTTAACTAGTAGGTAAAGTTGACTAGAGTTTGGTGTGGTTGTCAGTCAAAAGGTCAAGGTTAGGCCCAAGGGGGTCCTGAGGTGGTCTAGTGGTGTTTTGACACTCAGAACTATAGTGTGTAGTTTTATAGTGTCTACATTTCCCCCTTTTTGTTATGTATTTTATATCAGTAAAATATAAAATAAAAGTGTAGTTTAGGTTGAAGGTTTGGTTACCCTGAGCATGGGAGGAGGTGTTCCCCCTCAAAATAGGAAGTGATGAGGTAAAATAGAATCAAGTGTAAGTTTGATGAGTGGTGAAGGTGATGAGAAAATTTGGGTGATAGGTGGGGCACTAAAGTACAAACATGTGCATAAAGTGTGACAAAAGTGTGATAGTTAAGATTGTGTATTGACTAGGTTGCCATAGTTGGTAAAAATTAAGGTTGATGCTATAAGGACAAGTGAGAAGTGGACCACATGACCACATTTAGGCATGATGGTTGGGAACACTTGTAAACATAAGTATCCTAGGCAAGGTCTAAATTTTCATGGGTATCCAAGGTAAGAAGTACCCTTGAAGAAAACATAAATTGGTTTAGTGTTTTTGTGGGTATCTAAGGTAGGAAGTGCTCCTAAGAAGACAAAAGTTGGTCATATTGCAACAGGTAACACAAGTTTAAAAATATTTAACATGTAAATTATTGTTGGTACAGTTAAAAGGGCTAAGGCAATGTCCTCACAAAGCATGTATTAGGTGGGAAAAATAATGACCAATGGTGAGGTGAGGTGGTTGGTGGTATGGTTATTAGATAAGGTAATCTCTTAAGAGGAATTGGATGCTTTGGTTTTTAGTGACATGATTTAAAGGTTATACATCAGGTTTCTAGAGTGGTTTCATTATAGGAAGCATACATTATCCCTATAGATCTATATGTGGATCTTTAGTAGGAGAGAGGGTGAGATAGATCTCATTCCTTTTGATAAGGTTTGGTGATAGTTTGTCTTGGTATATGGTTTTCTAGTTCCATTCCCAAGGTATAGGTGGGAGGATGTAGAGCTTCTACTCTTAGAGCCACAACCAATTCATATTTTCATTGATCATGAGGAGTTGCTAATTAGGGCTAAAATAGATGATGTAGGTTTGTAGATGGGTACCTTGCATGGTACCAGACACTATATGTGGTGGATAATTTTGGGGGTGATGATGGTGGGTGGTATGAAATATATGTGGATCCAAATAGTAGAGGTGGTCAACATGCATTGGTATAGGGGGTTGCCCTAGATGTATAGGTAGTGATTGTATAGAGAGATTAGGCTCAAACAACACTAGCCATGGCATAAGATATCATGGCAACACTATAGGGTTAGTTAGCATTATCATATGATTATGTGGCTATAATTATAGGTGAGAGGTACCAAGCTAGAGCTACACTAGCCTTGGTTACCTAGGAGAAAGACTCCTTGAGATAGTCTAGAGGAGGAGCTACAACATTGATAAGACCACCAAGCACTACCCCCATGGGATTATATATAGCCATAATGGAGGAGTTCTTCTATTATGAGGTGATAGTCTTGAGATGTTATCTTGATGAGCCCTGATGGGATGAGTATAGATCTAGTTTGGTAGGTGGTGCTAGTATGGTGACACCAAAATAGTGGGATAAATTTTTGGGAGGATAGGTAGGGACCTTGTGAGGATAGGCACTAGGAGGTAGTGGTGACTCAGGGGCATAGTCTTGATTATGAGACATTACATATGTTGATGTATATGATTTGGATACTAGCCTGTGATTTGATGTGGTGATATGTATATTTTGAGAGAGATACATATATATTTATTATATACATGATGACTATGTGGTTATTTATGATTATAGACTCATGCTCTTTGAATATTTTTTATTGTTCATGGTGTTGACGTCCATGTTGACTATTGATGATGTTATGGATATGGTTATGATATGGAATCACCTAGATAGGCATGTGATGGATTTTGATGATGATGTTTGGTTATGGATCTAGATGATTTTGATATGATGGCCATATTTGGTATGTTTTCACATGATAATGGTTTGTGTGATGGATGGATAATTTTATAATGTTGATCACATGGATTTATTGTTTATGGTTTGTTTATTATTATTTATGATGATGCCTTTGATGTATGTGATGATTCTAATTTCATGTTTTGAGATGACCATTGATGATGATGTTTGATGCTAAGTTTTGATGAGTATATGTTTCCCCATTTATATTTAGGCATGTGTTGAAAGTGGTTTATTGTTTTATTGTTCATGGATGATATGATGTTGATTATGATGATTATATTCATGGATATGGTTTATGTTAATGATGTTTTCTTTTGTTCATGATGTGATGTGGTTATGGTTATGGTGATTTTTCTTAAGGTAGAACACATAAAGTAAGTTGAATAACAAAACTAGATGTGAAAAAGAGAAGATAATCAAGAGACAAAATGTTTGAGTGAATATATCAACCAGTTATGAAAGGATAAGAAGAGGGCACGATGCTTTTTTTTGGGAAGGACTAAAACAAAACTAAATTTGGATTGGCTTAAGGAATTTAATCCCATTTAATTCTTCACATTAGTGTTCTTTAGTTGGTTAGAAAGGTGTCTTATTTACATGATGTCAAGTGAGCTCAAAAATCTCTTTATTATAGTGCATAAAGGGGAGATGGATGAAAATGGAACCTTCTTGTGAAACTAGCATGCCTCTTCTAGAGTTTACCAAAGAGCCAGTATAAATAAGTCTATGTCATTTAAAGTGTAGACTAATCAATGCAGGAAGCCTACTCATGAGAGCTAATTACAACTTTCAAAATTATCTTTCTTATGAAAGATGATTGTATCTTTCAAAATTCTTTTGCTTTTACTGATACTTGATAATGGGTCTTTTGACTATTATTTTGTTGCTTGGGAGGATTGGGGGAAGTTGATAGATGTGGGAAGCTTCTAAAAAATTTATATGATTTGACAAATGATTTACCTAGCCATCCTTCAAGGGAGTGGTTTGATTTTATGTTCTTTATTTAATGCTTTTTATAGTTGTACTTCAATGGAGCACTCTACCTTATTTTGAGCAATTTTGATATGTTTCCAGCATCTATCCTTCGAGGGAGCTGTCTATAGATGCTAGGAATGACCCATGATTATTTTTGTTTATGAATTTGCTTTGATTTTTTACTTGACATGGACTTGATTATATAGGATTAAAGGTTGACCTTTATAAAGGCAAAACTAAAATCACAAGAAGATTTATTCGATTTAAAGAGGTTTTAGGTGACAATGATCATGGGAATCCATCCTGTAAAAGGGGTAGAATGTATCATGAGAATCATGCCATGGGTAGAGTTGTGGTACCCATTATTAAATATTAGGATATGATTATGATATATAATCACATGATTTAGTTTTAATCGGTTACCCCTAAAATAGGGAGATGAATGTGGTTTAAAATAAAGGGATGAGCTTAAGTTAGAAAAAAAGGTGAGTTTAATACTTTTTATCAAAAGAAAGGATGTAGATGCAAAGCATTGAGGGGCTCAGGTTATGGGTTGCATTTGAGAGAGGACAACTGGTATGCTTCTGATCCATACTTGTGCATTATGATAAAAGGTCCAACCTAATTGAAAGCAAATTTTCCTCACTTTATTTTCTTCATATTGGTGGCATGTTGATTTTAATTTAGGATGAGGTCCTCGATATTGAATTCTCTCACTTTATGGTGTTTGTTATAGGCATGTGTGATTTGATCTTGATAGACATGAAGATGGGTAAGGGTGACTAAGTTATGTTCATCAAGTAGCTCAAGCTGGGCTAAATGGTGCTAACAATAATCATCTTTAAAAATGGTATCCTATAGGGATATGTGAAGTGAAGGAATTTAGACTTCAAAAGGTAAGATAACCTCCAATCCAAACACAAGAGAGAATGGGGTAGCACTTGTAGGGATTTGAATTCTATTACGATATGCCCATAAGGAAAAAGGGATGTGTAAATTCTAATCTCAACTAGATGTATTAACCATTTTAGTTAGCATGTTTTTAAGAGTTTTGTTAGAGGCCTCAACCTATCTATCAATTTGTGGATGATAGGGTGAAGAGAAACTTAACTTGATGCTAAATGTATCACAAAGACCTTAGAATTCTTTGTTTTTAAAATATTTTCCATTATCGATGATTATTTTGGGAGGAACACTGAAATAATAGATGATGTGATGATTGATGAAGTTGATAATATTTTCAACTTTGGTTGAGACAAGAGGAATAGCCTCTACCCATCTGGTAAAATAGTCAGTCACAATGATGATAGAATGGTCTCACTATGAAGAGTGGGGCTTAATTTCACCAATAAGGTTCAAACCCCATTATGAAAAGGGCCAAAAATATATGGGTACAAAAAGACTATGGATACGTGCATGATGTAAATTGGCATGTTATTGACACTTAACACACTTTTTCACATAGTCAAAATAATATTGGTTAAGGGTAGGCTAGTAATAGTGAAGGTGAAGGATGCATTTATCCATGGCAAGGCCACTAAAGTGTCCCCTGAATATCCCATCATGTATTTCACTAATTACATGAGAGGCTTCATGACTACATATGCAGTATAAGAGGAGACAATTGAAGCCATGTTTATAAATAATTCCCCCCATAATGGTATAATGTGAGGTACTATAAATAAATGCTCTTTAAGTATTTTTAGAAAGACTAGAAAGATTGATGACAAGGTGAAGATAGTCAAAGGTATGTTGATACCAAAGATCATGCTGGGTTTCCTTCACGTTAAAGATGGTGGGAGAATCTAGTTTGACATAAGAGGGATGGGTAAGTCTATGGATAATGATAGATATATTAGAGTCAAAAGGCACAAATGGGATCTGAGAGGTGAGTGAAGCCATAGTGTCAAAAAACTTGTTTATAGATCATGGGGTGGTTTGGATATGGTAATGTTCATATAATGTTAAGATTTAGTTAACTAGATATTTGTACTATTGCAAAACATAATTCTTGTGCTAGTAAGAGCCATTGATTTGATTGACCACTAGTTGAGAGTCACCAAAGATGTTTATCTTTTTGACTCCCAAGGCTAACATAGTTTGAATGCCTATAACTAGGGCTTCATATTTAGCCATATTATTAGTATATTCAAAATATATCTTGAAGGATAAATAAAAAGGTTAACTATCAAGGGAAATAAGGATAATTTCAGCTCTCCCACCATGTTGACACTTTGATCCATCAAAGAAAATGGTCACTCGATAGGGGAATTCTACTTGAGAGAAGGTCACAATGGACTCATCTAAAAACTCAAGAGGAGGAGGTTAATTGTTTATTAATGGTGCATCAAACAATTAGTTGGTAATGAATTTCCATTTAATTGACTTTTAGTATAGAAACTTAAGGTTAAACTTAGCTAAAATCATGAGCCACTTGGCCATACATTGGTTTTGGTATTGTTTGGAGTGTATATACTTAAGTGGGTTGGTACTTGTTATGACATAGGTTTTGTTGTTAAGAAGATAGTGGTAAAGTTTGGTGGCCATGAAGACTAAATCTAAGAAAATTATCTTGGTATGAGTCTACTAATTATTGTACTCTACAAGTGTGTCACTGATGTAGTAGATAGCTTGCTCTTTGTGTTTTTCATCCTGATGAGTGATCATATCCCTTAAAGAGTGGTCAATGACATAGATATAAGGGTATAAGGGTTGATCATCCTTGGGAGGCATGAGGACAGGTGGAGACAAAAGGTAATTTTTAAGTGAATCAAAGACCTTTTGATAGTCATGATTCCATTTAAAGGACATATCCTTATTCAAAAGTTGATGGAATGGTTGGTATTGGTTTAAGAGCTAGGAGATAAAGTGATGAATACATTAGAGATTCCCATGCAAACTATGGAGTTGTTTGAGGTTGATTGGAGGAAGCATGTTTAGGATTGCTTTGATTTGGTCAAGATAAACTTTTATTCCTCAAAGGGAAATGATAAAACTAAGGAGCTTTCCTAATAAGACCCCAAACATTCATTTCTTGGGGTTAAGGTGAACATGGTAAAGGATGACTCACTCAAATATAATCTTGAGAATGACCAAATGATCCTTATGATATTTAGATTTCCCAAGAAGGTTATCCACATAGTCCTCAATGATTTTGTAGATAAGGTAATGGAAGACGTAAGTCATATCACATTAGTAGGTTGTACCAGCATTCTTTAGTCTAAAAGGCATGGCCCTGTAGTAGGTCTCCCATTGGGTGATAAAAGTGGTTTTATGTTGATCTTTGAGGTTGATTATGATCTAATTATGGCCCAAAAATCCATCCATGAGAGATAACATCTCATAGCCAATTTTAAGATCAAATAGTTGGTTAATGCTTGGTAAAGGGAAGTCATATTTTGGGAAATCAAGGTTGACGTCATGAAAGTCCACACAAATGTATAGTCCCCCTATGGCTTTGGTGACAAACATGATGTTTGAGACCCATTAGAGATAGTCAATGGGTTAAATGAAATTGGTAGATAGGAGACATTGAAGCTCTTCTTTGATGAAAAGGGCTATGTGAGGGTGAATTCACCAAAATTTTTACCTAATAGTCTTGGCATCATGATTGGTGACTATGTTATGGGTAGCAATGGAGGGGTCAATTCTTGGTATGGCACTATAAGACCAATCAAATGCTATGTTTTGATCTTGTATAAAGGAGGGGAAGTATTGAAGTTCCCCAAAATTTAGTGATTAGACAATTTTGACAATGTGGGGGTTGTTTGGAGTGCCCAAGTTGATATCCATGGTGGATTTATTAAACATGGTCAAAGTCTTAGGAGGAAGAGATTTGTGGATGGAAGAATCTAATGCACCAAGGTAGGTGAGAATGGAATCATCATCCCAACACTAAATGGTATTTAATGGTAGGAGAGTCATCTCCTATCATCTTAGGATGGGTCATAGTGATGGTTATAGTCACCCCATCCTTTTGATAAGTCAGGAGTCCAAGGCTAATCATGTTGATGAAAAAAAGTTTAGGGGGGATGATATCAAAATCTTTAGCTATTGATGGTGGAGTAGATAGTGAAGATGAGATGTCCTCATCGACAATGGTAATGGGAGTCAAGTTAGTTTATTATTAAGGTGGTTTGAAAATGAGTCTATGAATTTCATGAGGTTTTTGGGTATTGATTTGAAGCAACTTGTGTGGCCCATGTTAATACTAACCTATGCTAAATCCCTTCTAGGTACACTAGTAGAGGTATGTCTTAGTAAATTATGGTTTGTCCAGATAGGAGAAGCTAAAGGTGAATGGTTGAGGTGAAAAAGAGGTGGTGAAAGTGCCAAGGGTTTTATCAAGTCCCCCATAGATGAAATGGGTTTGATAGTTTGAAGGTCCAAGGGGAACAATGGCTCTGATATTGGGGTCATACATGGGTTGGTTATTAATTTACTCATACTCATGGGGATTAGGGAAGGCATCAAGGGTAAAGAGGTGATATTCCCCAAGTGAAAGATGTTATAATGTTGATTCTAAGTGGTCTATGGTGGGGGTTTGATCTAAAGGGATTGATGAGCTAGTATATGCCTTATTGGTAAAATAAGATATGGCTTTAACTTTTATGGTTGATGGCTTGTCTTTGGCTGATGATGATGTACTAAATAGAGGTAAGAGGATGTCTTTGGGTTGATATGTCATGTTGCATGATGAAAAGGAACTTAGGTCAGATTTTATGATGATAACATAACCTTCATGCTCAACTTTGATGTAATGATGAAGGGTAGAGGGTACACAACCCATGGAAGAGATCCAAGGTCATCCCAAAAATACATTATACTAGAATTTCTGCTATACTACATAAAAGATCTTTGGGAGTGCGTGAAGTCCTAAACATATATGAAGGAAAATATTTCCCAAAGTAGTGGACATGGTATCATTGAAGGATCAAAGGATGACTGAGGTTTTAGACATGATATTGTTTAGTAGTCTAAGTTGATCATAGGCATGGGAGGAGATGATATTAATACTGGCTCCCCCATAATTCATAACCCATTTCATGTAGGTTTGGTTGATGTAGGTAGTGATGAAAAGAGGTAGATCTGGGTCATTAGGGTGGATAGAAGGTATTTTTAAATCCTTGAAGGTGACAAGGCTAGAAAATTAGAGATCGCCAATAAAGGCAACCAGAGGTTGAAGGTCTTCAAGTTGGACCTCTATTGATTGTAATGCCTTTATAATTTCTTAGTGATGATGAGGAGACATAGAAATCATTTTGTATAGGTTTATATTTACCAGGATTTGGTGAATTTATTTGAGAATCACTCTTCTAATTAATTTAGAGGGGTTAGATTGAAAGGTACCCAAGAAAGATACCTTGGGGTTGGTTGAAGGTGAAGATGCTTGAATTTGACTTGGTTGGGAGATGGAAGATGTGTATGTTTATGGGATGGAAATTTTTTCCTTCCCCTTATCCTTTTTTTGAGTGTGTGATCATGTGACCACATGGATTGTATGAATAGAGGGAAAATTTGGGGTAGGAGAGTGGTTTAGTTCCCTATCATTATGAGATGAGAGTGGGGGAGTAGGTAGGCATTGGGTATTGGTTGTTGTTTGTTGGATTGGTAGTGGGCTCATAGGAGGTTCATCTGATAATAGATCATCTTCATCATAGAGCTGATGGATTATGGTTTGAAGGGCTTTGTATTTATCTATGGCATGCCTAGTATCTTATGATAGGAGCATACTTGGTGATCATTATAATAGACTAGTTTTGAACCAATAGGGTCAAATGGTTTGATAGGAGGTAAGGTCAAACAAGAAACTTCTAGTAACCTTTGGAAAATAGTTGAGTAAGACTCAACTAAAGGTGTAGAGGGTCTAAAGGTTTTGGCCTTGGTTGGTGAGATGGAAGTCATTTTTCAAATAGGCTTGGTGGTAGAGGTCTTGGGTAAGTTGGTGTTCTTAATTGATGATTTTGGTTTAGGTAAAAAAGTTGATAAGTTGGAGGTAGAAGATGTCAAGGTAGATAGTTTGGTTATTTATGGCTTAGCGAAGATGGGTGTGTCAGAAGGCAAAAGTGATCATATAACCAAAAGTAGTGGTTGGATTTTGGTTAAGACAATTGGCTTCCTAATCAAAGTAGAGTGATGAGCCCTAAAATAGAGGGAAAGGTTAAGGGAGGTATAACTCTATCCTTATGGGCTTTTGGTGGCTTAACCCACTTGGTTGATTTGGTTTAGTGCTTGGTCAATGGGTTTGGTGAGGTTAACTCTAGTTTCAAAGATGGATGATTAAGGCTCCACATAGGGAAGATGCCAAGGCTTTTAGTTGGTTTGGTTAAATTTATAAAGGATGATTTAGTTATTTGGGATTTTTTTGCTTTGGATGGTTGAGAAATGGTTGGGTTGGTAGATTTTTTTATTGGTTTAGTTGATATGGTAGTGGGTGGTTGAGGGAGGAGGTAAAGTGGTGATGGTTTCTTTCTCTAGTATGTCAGTTGAAGGAGGGGTTGATGAATGTTCTACCTCAATAAGTGGAGGAGGTAAAAAATTTACTTTCATGGTTTGGGTCTCCAAAGGAAGAAAAAGTATTTCCACTATCTTGATAAGTTGAGATGGCAAAAAATAGGTAGCTTGGGTGGTAGGTTCTTCAGTAATGAGTGTGTCAAAAACCATATTGATAGTATGGGAATTATGAGAATAATTAGCTTTATTGCTCACTTTTTTGGTAGGTTCATGATTGGGAAAAGATTGTTTGAAAATGTTAAGGGCTTAGTTAAAAACTACATTGGGGTTGTCCAACACCAGTTCCCCCTTGTCAATGAGGGTTTAGACAATGGATTTGAAGGTATTGCACCTACTAATGTCATACCCAACTACTCGATGGAAATCACATAGGTCATTCTCATTGTAACATTTAGGTATAAGATGAGAAGAATTAAATTGTTGAGTGGGTTTAATCAGAGGAAGATATATGATATTGGATTTTAGAAAATTCTCTAAGATTAAAGTGTAAGACTCCCCAAGTGGAGTAAATTATGTCTGATTATTTTAGTTTTATTTACCCATGTTTTAATTTGAGGAGTTAGAATAATTAATTAATTGACAGATGGTTTTGTAGTAGTATTAAGGATAACCACATTCATATTTCCTTTGATTTGGGTATTAGTGTTGGTTTTTTTTCTTAGTTTAGAGGAAGATGCCTCATTAGATTTGAAGGTAGAGTTTTTGTTTTTCAACTTTAACTTTCCTTCATTGATGGCTCTATTTTTTAGCTTATGTGCCATGGTAAAATCTTTGTCAAAGGTTCTGAAGATCTAAACATGAAATGTAAAATAGATGTGCTTAGAAAATTCCCAGGCAAAAAGTTTTATTAGCTCAGGTTGGGGTTGGGAGAAAGAAAGTTGATTGATTAGGCTTCTCTAATGAGATACAAAATCAATAATAGATTCATCATCAAATTGTAGAATAGAGTAAAGGTCAATGATGGAAACTTTCTTGGAGATGTTTATTGAAAATTTATCCAAGAAAGTTTGGGCTATCTGGGTGAAGGAGAAGAGAGATTATTTTTTATGAAATTATACCAATCTAGTGCTAGACCAGAAAGGGACATGGGGAAGGTACAAAGAAGGAGAGCATAATTTTAGTCAATTAAATAACATGAATGCCTAAATACCTTGAGGTGTTGTTGGGCATCCTCCTTACTTTGAAATTTAGAAAACTTGGGAAGTTCCCACTGAGGAGGATATGGTTTGATAGGGATAGATAGGTGAATGGGCTTGTTGAAAATTTGGTCATATTATAAAATGTTATGAGCCCCCAAAATCAATGACTCTAGAGTGGTTATTTTATCCATTTGGGGTTGCACACCTGAAAGGTTGTAAGGTACATATTATTGTTGTGGTTGGGTGAGATATTGATAATTGGTAGGAGATTGAGGAGTTATCACATATTTATTTATGGACATAGGTGGTTGGGTGGCTGACATGTAGGGGTAGGTGGATGTTGGTGGTTGGGTAGTGGGTAGAGGTACATACCCTTATGGGTTAGTGATGTAACCTAGTTTGGGTGTTATGGACACCTATTGAGAGGTTAAGGTGGGTTGGGTAGGAGCTATGGTTGGGTTGGTAACTAAAGGAAAGGTGGTGAACTTTATACTGATTTGTGGTAAGGTAGAAGGTATAGACACCACAATATTTTGAGGTGGAGTAGTGACTAATGGATTAAGGGAAGATAAAATAAGGTTGGAAATGATAATAGTAGGTAATCCCATGGTGCGTGGAGTATAGGTGGTCAATGGTTGGGTTGTTCCTAAGGTAAAGAAGTTGTTGGTGGGGGTGGAAGGCATAATGGTATTGGTAGGTTGAGTAGGTTGGTTTTCCACATTAGTATCAAAGGTGTTATTAGTAGATAAATATACTTGGGTAGTAAATGGTTGGATGGTAACTATGGTAATAGAAGTGTTCTCCATAAGGTGGGAAGGCATGCCATATGGTGGGTCCACAAGTGGAACTAAAGTAGGGGTATGGTGAGGCATGATGCTGAGATAGTATTCAAGGGCAACATGATTGTTATCTAAGAAGGTGGTAAAGTCTATATCTCCTTAGGGAACTACCTGAGGGAAAAAAATACTTCCTAAAAGATGGTCCATAGATAAAGAGGTAGAAGAGGTTGATTGGTTTAGTGATGGGTTCTGTTCTACTAGGTTCTTTCACTATTGGTGAGTTAGAACCATGCAAGATAAGGGAGAGAGAATACAAAAACAATATGACCACTCAAATAGAGAGAAGACAATAAATGAGCAAGGAAATAAAACACACACTAAAAAGTACATTAAGTCCTAAAATTATTTTTAGTCTCTCTTTTGGCTTATGCCTTAAGATTTGTAATAAATTATGTGACTCCACTTGGGTTGATAGAATAGGTACTAGAAAAGAAATATATGGATGCTTTCAAGTTATTCAAGATCTCAAAAAGGATCTATATTAGAAATCAATATGTGGCTTGGTATTGGGGCCTACCCCCTCACTTCACACATTGAAATGATAAGCATATCAGGTGCTTAGCTAGTATATACTGATTTCTAGAGTTTATACTCAAATAAAGAGTTGAGTTACTTCTCCCCTTGGTAATGACCTCCAAATAGGATTATCGAGAAAGGATAAGGTGACTGCTAGGTGAAGAAATCCTAGTCAAGCATTATGTCAATTTATTTTTATGTTTGATTGATGTATGTGGTTTAGTTTGTGCATGTGATAAAAGTGATACTACAATCAAATTTCTTTGATTTAATATAACTAAGTGAGATAAAATTGTAAGAAAATAATGTATGTAGTTGATTTTAAGCCCAAAATAAATTTTAATTTCATTTATGAGCACAAAATAGGGAGAAGAGCATGTAGATGCAAACAAAAAAAACCTAAGTAGAGACTCAAGGGTCCCACCAGGCATGCAAGAATGTTTCAGGGAATTTTAGCTTATATTCAAAGAAAGGAAGAAGAAAGAAACTAGATATGGGTATGGTAGAAAAACCTATTTGATTATGTGTATGTTGATCAAATAATTGTAGAGAGATCTTCTTTAGATTGGGAGGAATGACTTGTATGTAATAAAATAATGAATAAAATGGTTGGTTAGATAGATAATTAGGTGGATTGCCTAGCTTTATCTAGATTTAGGAAGTAAGAGCTCCCTAGGAGGCTATCAATCCATGCTTTTTAAATAATTAAGTTTAGAAATTAAAAGATAAAGTAATTTCATAAATCATAGAAGATAATTAAATTAATTACAAGAAATGCTTGATCAAGAAACTAATGAAGTTGACTAATTATACAAATAAGTGGGTCAATACTAATTCTAAATAGGTTGGATTTGGTTTATAAAATAGGGTAGGATTCTATGATCATTTCAAGGAAAGGAAAGTTGGATTTTTTTTAGGGTAAGTGGGTGAAAATAACTTGCTTTTATTTTGTGCCATAGTGACTGTTGATGGTTGAGGTGACCATCGATGATTGGGGTAACTATTGATGGTTAGGGTGACCATAAATAATTATTGTGGGTTGGGTATAGGTAGTAACAGGCTGATTAATGAGGTTATAAAATAAAATTTTATGAGGTTAGTTTGGGTTTGTCTAATTTCAAAGTACAAACAAAATGACTAAATAATTAAAACAAATACTTAGATTTATGGTAGTTGATCAGATGAATGGTTGAGGTAAAAAAATTGTTTGATGGGTTTTAGAGTGATTTTGGTAGAGTAACATTACTTGGCTATTGGTCGATGGATGGTAGTACTTCGGATCTCTATCACGATGGCTAAATTACTAGTTTTCTAGAAGAAAATGTATAAAAGAAACTCTAGATATAAAATATCTTGATAGTTATAGATCCCTTTTCACTTCTTGCCCCTCTCTTCTTATAGGAAGGAAGGAGAGGTGAAAAAATATGTTAATAAGAGGTCCAAATTGATGTCTAATTTTAACTTCAACATGCATGGGATTGCACATGAATTAGATAATATAATTATAGAAAAACAAGGTATAGTTTAAGTTGGTGTTAGTGGTTCAAATGGTGGAACCTAACTATCGATGGTCAGGGTGATCATTGATGGTTAGGGTGATCATCGGTGGTTGAGGGTCATGGTCAAATTGGGTTAAAAAGGTAGGTTAAACCAAAAGGTCAAGATTACTATATTTAGGTATGGTTATTTTTTGAAAGGTCAAGGTTGGGCCTAAGGGGGTCCTAAGGTGGTCTAGGGGTGTTTTGACACTCAAAAACTGTAGTGTATAATTTTCTAGTGTTTACATCCTAAAAATCCTCTTGTTCTCTAGTCTCGCCTTAGTCTTAGGGATATTTACTTCACTTATTAAAGGTTGGGGAAGCCTTAAAACCCTAATTTTCTCTAGTCTTTACTTGGTCATGGGACATTTAATCCACTTGTAAAATGTTGGGGGAGCCTTCAAACCCTCTTTATTGTACTCTCAGTGTATGGGATCCTTAAAACCCCTAGTTGTGGGATTCATTAAAATGCTCATGTTCCTTAGTCTCTACAAGGTAATGGGAACCTTTAATTAACTTGTTAAAGGTTTGGGGAGAATTAAAACCCTCTTTGTTGTTCTTAGTTTTTAGGGGTATCGTTTCCCTCTTTGTTGTGCCTAGACGTGGGTCCATTTTTAAAAACCATCACTTTCTGGGTTCATAGCTCCAGTTTCAAAAGTGTTTTACCCTATCAAATTAAAAAATGTATTAAACTTTGTAGGAATGTTCAATAAGATGTTTATGACTTGATAATTTTATTTTAGATTTTTTAGACACCTAAATAGAGAGAGTTATGGGCAAATTTTAGACTTGTGGTCCTAGAAAAAAGTCTAAAACCCACTATTTGCAACACTAAAACCATCATTACAATAAAATGACTTAGAAAAATGACTTTAATTGTTTTAGATAGTTGATTTATGATATTTAAAAACTAATAAGTAAGTTTCTAGGTATTCAAAATATATAAATCAAAATAAATTATTGATTGATTTTTTTGAAAGCCTTAAATAGGCCTAAATAAGGTTTTAAAATATTGTTTTTTAGTTTCTTTGAAATTTTATGTTACAACATAGAATTTTAATGGTTTTTACCAAGTTTTTCAAATTTTTAATAAGTCTAAATACTATTTTTATGATCTTAAAGGTTTGAGTGTAATCCATTATATGAATTTTAAAAGAACAAATAAAATAATAAGAGAAGGCTACAAAGCCTTAAGGAGACCTAATAGAGGTCTACTGGCATTAGATGGTATTAGAGATCAGAAGATACTTGTGCAAAAGATAAAATTGGTGATTTGAGAAAGATATTTTAGAATTGAAAATGTTCTAGTCTTATATCCCATTGAGTCTTAGGAAATTGAGAAGAATAACACAATGAAGCTCAAACAAAGGAAAGAATCAAAGGTGAAAAGCCTTGGAGGTGTAAAAAGACCAAAGAGAAGATTTGGGTGAGGAAAAATAGGAAGAAGATAAGTATAAAGTAAATGGAATAACTTTAAATAAATAAGAACCAAATGAAGATAAATAATGATGTGATAAAATAAGATGATATGCAAAAGGAGATAAATGAGATGAAGTAGGCCTTAGCATGCTTATAAAAATGTTTAGAAGAGTGGAATTAATAAAAATGAGGATTCATAAAAAAAAAATAAGGTGATCAAATGTTCAATTAGGTAGATTATAGAAAGGAAAATAAGGTAGTATGAAATCAAACATTGGAAAGGGATAATGAGGATATTAGAAAAATAACTCAAGAAGGAGGAGATTGAAGAGGCAATCAGGCCTCAATGTTTTGATTATAAAATATATTTACGTTTATGATTATAGGTATGAAAATGGATGAATAAAATTCTCAATTTTAGGAATAAAATTTGAAATAAATAAATAATACCAAATTCTAATGGACCACAAAGATATGATTGTTGATATGAAATATGAGGAACTAGCTCAAAAATCATGATTTTAAACCAAGAGGATGAGAGAGAAGAAGGAAGCAAATAACATTTGGAAGAGTAGATTCATGAATCAAGATTAAAGTTTTAGGATGATGAAGATAAATGGATAATATGAAGAAGATTCTCAAAAATAGAGAAAACAAACTAAAAATCAAGTAGTCAAGTAGGAAAGAGATGAACAAGTCCATATGCAAAGAGGAACTAGTGAAATCATGGGAAGATATAGAACAATTAGAAAATACAAGCCATGTATAGTAACATACAAGAAGATGGAAAAAAAAGTATGGGTAGTCAAGATTTTAAGATAATAGAGGACTAAAATCAAAGTTGTAGTAGTTGAAGGGAATTGTAATGAAGATCAACTTCAAGAGAATTAAAATGAAAAGCTAGAAAATTTTAGGTTAGCATTAAGGCCAAAGGATCAAGAATACATGGTTGATAAAACCATGGAAGATAAAATATTATCACAATAGGGTAAGCTAATTAGGCATAATGAATATAATGACAATGAGTCTAACAAGATGGAATAAGTATCAAAACAATTTTCGAAGAAACTTGAGAAAATCATGGAAAATAAAGAAGATGTGAAGGGTGTGAGATCCTTGAAGAGACTATTAAATCTCCTTAATATAAGTTTATTTATGATAATAATTTTATTTGTGTAGGTATGGATATACCAAGAAATAATACTCAATTAGCATACGGATAAGCCAAGATATGAAGTACAAGATTTCATGATATAACTAGGAAAATAGTAGGACAATCAAACTCCTCATGAAGAAGATAATTTAGAAAATAAGGAATGTTGGGTGAAAGACAATATCAATCTAATAATAGGTTAAGGAAACAAATTCAGAGAAGTAATGGATGATAAATCAAGATACATGAAGAATTAGATACAAAAAAAGAAGCTACAAGCATATAAATCAAGAAGGCAAAAGTGAGGTGAGTATATTCATTTATTTAAAATTATATTTTGTATATTTACATGGTGTTATTAACTACTACAAACCCATGAAGGTCACATAGAAAACATTTCCCAAGGAATTGATTAGTATAAAGCATATGAGCATGCTTTTAAAAAGTCAAAAGGAAGAAATTGTGAAGTAAGATCAGGAGTAATGTTTGAAAACAAGTCATTTTTGGCATATTTTAATAAAAATTAAATAGAGACAACAATAATATAGGATATAGAATATACAGAGCTGATAAGGAGTTTGCATGTCATGAAGATGGAAGGTGAGATGAAAAGAAATAAAATAAAGATAAGAGAAGATAGACAAATATGTAAGAAAGAGAGTGAATGGTAGGAGAATATAAATAAATAAAAAATTATAATAGGGAGAGTATAAGACAATAAGAATTGGAAGATAAGGAAAAATCTTCATTTGAGATAGAGCTCAGAATTTTCTCAGTTGGGCAGTATGATGCAAGAGCATCATTAAGGTCAATGTAAATTTTGGCCTGGTAAGTCAATGGTTAGTTAGGTATATCTTAGGTAGGCTTATAAGTTTGATTTTGAGTGTTTTGAATCCATATAATTATTCATCACCTTTTTTATGGGTCATTTTAGCAATTTCTCTAATTTCCCTCCAAAATTATATTTTCAAATATCTGAATGTAAATGGCTAGTGAGAGTGTTCTCTCATCTTTTTAGATCATATAAGGACATGATTATGTAGGTAAGAGTTAAAAAATGTCCCAATAGGAATTTTTAATATGTCAAATATTAATTCATTATAATCCATGTATTTACCCATTAAAGGTAGAAGGAACGTAGGTGAAAGGCTAAAATAAACATGTTTTAAGATAAGTCTTAGGAAGTTGAGAGATTATTATGCATGGAAATAGAAGAAAATAAGTTTAGTAAAGTGATAATACTTCAATAATTAAAATAAGGAAATAACAAAGGATAAATAAATAAAAGGATAAAAAGGATGATAGAGAGTCCATGGAGTTAGGAAGGCTCTATAGGTCTGTATATGAGTTCTTTTGAAGATACATGAATAAAAGAATATTTTATTATAAATAGGTTGATTATTAAATTATTTGAATGTTTAAGTTTATTATTATGTTTTTTATTTGATATTTTTAAATTTTTTTTATGATTATATGATAACCTATAAAGGTCTGCAAGCTTAGTTCATGTGATATAATCCTAAAGAATGCACATACAATTGAGAAAAATTGTCTTTTATTCACTTTTGAAGATTTTTCAAGGAAATTAAGTGATAAAAAAGTAATTAGGATGGTGTTTAAAACCATATCCAATTTTTATATCTAAAAACCAATATTTAATTCTTAATGTATGCTTTTTTGAGTGCTCTCAACCTTGTTGTAGGACTGCTAGGGTTTGGAAAGCAAAAATCACTATATCTTGATATTTAACCTTAAAAATTAACAAAAAAAAATTATAGAGTGGTATAATATATAGTTTTTGAAATAATACAAGTGGTTTCATCATTTTAGTGTTCATAAAAGGAATATATTTACGTTTTAGTATTGCAACCTTGTATGTCATTGTTAAAATCATTATGTAATAGTCCTAAAAAGGGGATATATTTAAAACCATTAAGGACAAAGTGTATGAAAATTTGTAGGAATGTTTAATAGGATTTTTTTGACATTTAAAATTTTATTTTTGATTTTTATACATCTGTATAGAGTCATGGGAAAAACTTAGACTTGCAGTCCATAACAAGGTCTAAAAACCCTAATTTGCAGCACTACAATCATCATTACAACAAAGTGACTTATCCAAATGACTTGATTTTTTTAGGTAGTTGATTTATGATTTTTATAAATTGATAAAAAATTAATGTCTTGAAAATACCCACATCTAAATATGTTATTGATTGAGTTTTTTACAGGCCTAAACTGGGCTCCAAACCATCATTTTTTATTTTATTTGAAATTTTATGTTACAACATAGTCTTGTACTAATTTTTTTCCATTTTTTTCACTATTTTAATAAGTTTGAATAATATTTTTATTGTATTAAAATTATAATTGTAATCATTTATATAAATTTGAAAAGAATAAATAAAATAAGAAGAGAAGGCTGCAAAGCCTCAAGGAGTCCTAAAAAAGGTCTACTAACATCAATAGGTGACCCTCACACTATATGATATAGGAAATTAGTATGGTACTAATATTTATGGTATCATCATTTAACACTTATCAAAGTTAAAATATTTAAAAAATTAAAAAATAAAATAATTAAAAAAAATAAAAAATCAATACCTAAGCATGACATGATTACTAGATTACACTATTTACATATGTTACTTATCACATGTTTGGTATATGGAGTATTATTTCATACACATTCATTTAAAAATGTATGAGTATTATGCATGACATATCATTTACATATGGATATATAGATGTTGGACTCTTATCTAGCCAATAGCCATGCCAATACTAAGGGGCATATTATTCCACATGTTTCATTATCACATGTTATATCTTTCTATGACCTCTTTACCATGTTGGGATATATATATATATATATATATATATATATATATATATATATATATATATATATATATATATATATATATATATATATATATATATATATATATATATATATATATATTATACATGCCTTTCTAGTTACTCATATCTTACATAATTCTACATGGATATGATGTTATACTATGATGTGAAATTGATACATATGGATGGTATAGACAAGTATTTAATTTTTTTATGCTTCATTAATGTTGTTAATTAGTTTTATGATAAGTGAGTTATGATTATATATTATTTGTTGCTACTTGACCTTGTTTATGACATAATTATGTCCTTGACATTGTTTGATGAAACATCTTTAATTCCCTTGTATGTGGCTTGTGTCCTTGTTTATTGTGACATATTCATGTCCCTTTTATGAGACCTTTGGATTTATGTGTGACATTATATTTTGAGATTCTTGAGCTTGTTTAGTTTTCTAAGATTGAGTGGTGTCATGATACATATCAGTCAAATTTACATTTTAGTCTTATTTAGTGATTATTATTGTTATGTGTTTAACTAATACATATTTCAAGACATGATACTTATATGTATTGCATTATATATATTACATACATGCCTTGATTAACATATACATTACTATGATGATATACTCTACACATGTTCACATGATTATACATGAATATATATTTATAAATGATATTGAAATTAAATTTTATTTTGAAATAAATAACTTACATGACACATCCCTTATCTAAAGATGGGAGCATTACATTGGTTTTATCATAGACGCATAAGCATTCATGAAATAAATATATTTTTGGAATTAGAGTACATATTTCACATAATCAAAATGGTTCTGATATCAGATGAGTTCAATTACATGAAATATATCAACACATTAGTATAAATTATGGGGGATATGTCATGCATATGGACTTACTTTATATACATTTGATTATAGATTCATACTCGCTTGGGTGCATATGCATGAGCGTATGTAAATTTTTAGAGAAAAAATAATTATAGAGTCCCTTGTATACATACATTTTGAAAACACATTCTCATATTCAACATATATATATGCATAGCATTCTATATTAGTTCATATATATTGAAGGGGAATGATATTGGTTCATGCACATGTGTATACTTTTAAATTATTTAGGCATGATACTAACTCATGCACATAAAAAAATATCGAAATTTATGGTTTTCATAATTATAAAGAGACATGATACTTATTCTTGCATACTTACACATTTTAAACAAGCACTATTATGGTTGTGTATTTGTTAAAACATTTTAAATCTACACCAAGTAGTGAGAAACCTTGAATCTATAAATATATCTATAGTGGTTGATTCAAGTTTCTATGTGTAATGCAAATTGAGTTTTAGTGATGCTCAACTACCTTGGATTTAATTTTGGTGTAACCATCACATGGTTTCCAATATTTATTAGATCTGAGTAGTATTTTAGGTTAGTATATTTCATACTTATCCCCCACTTATATGAGGGTTAACACATGATTTTTAAAAACTCAATGGCTTTAATAGATTAAAAAAATAGGGGTTTGATCACCCTAAACTTTTCCATGGTTCAAAAAGGGGAACCACTATTCAGTGGAAATCACATTTATCCAATGGTTTAAAAAGGAAACATAATCTTCAAATAGTTTCAATGGCAACATGGTTTTCACCAACACACATGTGTACTCCTTCCTTGATCTTTAAATTTCAAGCTCAGATTTCAAATCTCAATTTATGGGCATTGACTACATATGTTCATTATAGGTTTTTATTTTAAGTGACCTACACAATTAGAGCTTCCCACAAAACAAAATTTTTTATTTACACACTCAGGTATACCTTTTCCTTTTACTATATCAATTCCATTACTAGATTAAAAAGGGGGAATTTGTAGATACTAAAATCTATTATTTACTACTTGAAAATGGAAAGATTCACATAAAGTTACCATGCATGTCTTTCACACACAAATATGTTCGTCACCCACCATTCTATCACACCTACATGCTACTTATGATTTTTACCCTTATGTTCTACTATTACACACCTATATGAACTTCATTATCTATTTGAAATTAATATACTATCCTCTATAGACATTACTAGGTGATGGATTTTGTCCTCATGTGCATGGGTCACTATTGTTAAATTGGGTTGGTACTGATAGTCAATACTAATAGTATATTGACATTACTAACCCTATCTAAATAAAAACTAAATTTTAAAATAAAATATCTCCTTAAGGTTAGTGCATATACCTAGTGTGTCATTGGTGTGATAAATTAACTAATTAGACTCATATATATAAATCAAGTCCTAAATTGATAAGGAGATTGGCACTTATCTAGTACACATCTATACACTATTTCACATTAAGTAAAACTACAATACTCTTACCAATTTTGAATTGATCACTAGGAGAAACCCAATACCAATTCTAGAGCATACCAAATCCAAGTCAAAGTAATCATTGTCAATTAGCAAATTCAAGTCATTAGCTATATTCATGTAGTGAAGAAACATAATTATATAATCACACTAGGTGGGATAAATATGTGTGGATTGATTTCCCTCCTTAACATATTGTACGTGTAGGTATCTATCAATCATCAATGAGGGTAATTTGGGTTAGCTTAACCTATTACACTTCCCTAGTTTTTTCATATTTCTATCCCTAAAAAATACACCTAGAATTTTAAGGTGAAGGAGACTAATTTATATATTTGGGTGCATTACCAAGTTTTAACATCACACATATAGAGATTTTAGAGATAATAAAATGTGACCATATAATAAAAAATCTCCTTTTCATCAAATATCACTAATAACCACTACAAATAAATATTGATAGTCGATACTAACCCAAATTTGAAAAACTTAACCTATGTAGACATAAACACAGTTCCTAAGCGAATTTAAGCAAATGACTAATTTAGTTTATTTTCCACTATTAAAACATAGTCATAGTTAGATAATCAATATTAAAATCTAAGTAATTATTATTTTATTTTACATAATATATTAATCATATACTACTTCTCAAATAATTTAAATCTATTTCAAGTTTTTACATTCAAATTCATGCTTAAATTCCATATTTAGTAGCTTGAATTGACATACTAGTTTATAACCTATTAGGTTTTATAAAACCAAATTAGGGTAAAACATAAACTATATCGATAATGTCAATAGAGTATGATTCCTTATTTTATGGGTTATATCATGGTATATATAGATAATGTTTGATTGAGTCTTCTGAATTATATTAAATTAGTCAATACATTTAGGATATGAATAAATATTTTATGAAATGGTATTATCAATATGAGTTATGCCTTGGCTAAGGACATGGTTTCAAGAAAAAAGTGTTTTTGATTTTTTTGGACAATATTAGTATATTTTTTCTCCTTTTAAATATTATGAACTATTTCAACATGGTTCATACAATTATTTTTAATAGAGATTGTATTTATTTTTGAAATAGATTTTGGCTTATTTTTATAAGGTAAAATTGATATTTGATGTAATACCCAACTTGTATATTTTAAAGGAGCATTGATGAGAGGTAAATAACCTTATATTCCCACACTTTATTCTTTGTCACTTAAATCAAATCAATGGTTAATATCATAATAAAGGTGTACTAGGTTAACATCTTAATTTAAAGCATGAATTTTAGTGTGGTATTTTTGATAGTTAAGCATATCTAATTATCTTGATTGAGATTTGTGAACAATGTAATATTCATCATAATTTTGTAGAATAATGAATATTTGGTTAGGTTTTTGAGGGTTTTTATTAGAAGTATCCTTGGTGGATGTAACAAGTTGACTAAAATATTTAATAGAGAGTAATAATAATTCTTGTAAAATATTATCCATGATGGAGAGTTTTCAATGATGTCATAGTGATGTCATGAAGGTGTCTTGGTGAGTGGATAAAGTTATTTGATGGCCTAAGTGACAATGAAAAAGTTTGAATTGTGCTTGTCCTAGTGTGCTTGAAGTTAGCTTGGTTGATCTTCAGTTTAGGCATGGTTAGAGATGTTCAGGAATGAGTATGGAGTATTGATCATGTGATAGGGGTCCTATAATAGGTTTTATATGATTTAGATAAATTATGTGCATAAGCTTAATTAACTTGATTCATTATTGTTCTCATCTAGACATTTTGGGTCCAATGGAAGAAAATCTGAGTAGGTAGTTTGATGACATCATAATTACCACATATGGATGAGTCAGGAGGAGTTGGTCATATAGTTATGATCACATTTGTCCTTAGTTTCTATGCATAAATTCTAAATTCTATATATGAAGCATGATAACATATATTCAAGTGCAAAGTTAGGCTCTCAAGCATTTTGAAAGTGTTTTCCCATACTTAGCCAACTTTACAATGTGGCAAGAAACGTTGAGTAGGCATTTTGATGGTCGCATATATCACACGTATGGACATTTCAAGAGAAGGTGATCATATGGATTTGTTAAATTATATTCCTAGTTAATAAATGCTAAATTTTAAGTTAAGTTCTGAAGCATGACAAAATCTATGCATGTGCAAAGTTGGGATTTCCAAACAATTCTTGACCTAGTTGGCTCTATGAATAGAAAAATTTGAGTGAGCATTTTAATGTCATTATATCTCACACATGTGAGGGTTAAAATAATATGTTGACACATGGTTTGATTATCCTATGTGAGGAGATCATATTTTCCAAATTTCAAAACATGTACTTGAGCAAAGAAAAATATATGGAGGTACAAAATTGGCCTTCTAGATAGATAAGAAATGGTCCCCATACTTAGTCATTTTTTCATAATGTTAAAGATCAGGACCAGATAGAGATCCAACAGTGCACAAGAGTTCATAAATATAGATATATAATATGAATTAATTAAAAAAGGTCAATGTATTCATTGGTTAATAGAGTTAAAGACCATGACCAAATGAAGATCCAATGGTGTGTAAGTGATCATACAAGATTGATCTAATAGTGCATGTTGAAGGAGATGGTAAGAAGTGCATGATGTTTAATAGTATAAGTTATTATAAGGAATGTAAGTTTAATAAGTGTCATGATCATGGGGGTTATAATAAAGATAAAATGGTGAGTGATATAATATAAAGACTTGAATGTTTTTTAAATATCAATGGTGCACGTTGAGTCAATATTGCAAGAGTGCACGAGATGAGGTCAACATGTTCAAGGCTTAATGTTTGACATTGTAAAACTATGTGTTAAAGTTATATATTCATAAAATAACATTGATAGTGTGTGTTTAATATGAGTAGTGAGGTATTGATATGATAGTATGGTGTTTGATGTTTAATTGTGACCATTGGAATTCAAAATTTTGAATTTAACAAAGGAAAGACTAGTGTCTAGTTTCTGAGCCATAACTTTCAATATATTTATAGTTTGACCATGGTATAAAAAGTGAATTTGTAGAGTAATCCATGTAACATCTGTAAATATAAAATTTAATGTATGAATGTATATAAAAACAAATATATTAAGCTCCAAATTTGAATGTGTGTTTTAATATGTTTTGCAAGTAACCCAACAAGGGTAATTGATCTCGTTCTAATGTTGTTTTAATGTTTACTTATGAATTAGATATTTTGGATTATTTTATACTCCATGAGGATCATATGTGTGAATTATTAAGGTTTTCATAATTGTATGTAGTGTGAAAAAAGGTTTAGAATTTGACTATGTATTTGTTCATGGTGACTATGTACACAAAATGTTGTTTGAGCAAATTGTGCTTAAGCAAAAGGGTACTATGATGGTTTTTGTAACTTAAGGAGGACCTATAGATCATGTTTCATGGGTTTATGAGTTATAAAGTGCTACTTTATTCTTAGTTTTCTTAGAGAAGTGTTAAAGATATGAATGGGTCTCCATAGGACCTAAAAGTAACTTATGCCTATTTGAAAGTGGATTGTGCTTATGTGTGACCCATGTTAGATGCCTTAAGGGTGAAGGCATGATTTTTTTGATGATAGGAAATCTTTTGTTCTTGATAATCAATATTCTATATATATATATATATATATATATATATATATATATATATATATATATATATATATGGTGAAACCAAATGTGTTGGTTTCTAGAGTTGTGAGTAAAACTAGTGTAAGGTGTATGTGAGAGTTATGGAGTGAAGGAGAGGTAGAATGCCTAGTTTATGAGTTGATAAGCAAAGTAGATTGATGACTATGTGTGTGAATTTTAGGTCATATTTCTAAGGAAATAATAGTGCTATTTCACTTTGAGGATATGCAAAGAGGTTTGAGTATGCATATAGGATAGTTTGAGTGAATAAGAAGAGAGATTATGGCATGCCATATGAGAGGCCTATATGAGTTAGAGAGTAAGTTTGTGATAGGTTAGATAATCAAAGATACATAATTAGGTGTTGAAGACATTAGTTATAAGGTGGATTTGTTCAAAGGAGGGTTTAAAGGACTTGATCTTCTTTAAAGTTAGTTACTCCTTATGAAATAGATGTTTCACTAAAGGCCTTTGGTCTAAAGGATTTGATCAAGGTTCTTCTGGTCTAAGGGAGTTGACCAATATCTTATTTTTAATTTATTATAAGATAATTAGGTCATGCATTATAGGCTTGAGAGTGTGTTTTATTCCCCATCAAGGTTTCCCATAATAACTATGTGTTATATGTTTTATCTTGTGTATGTGTTAAATGAATGAGTTCTCTTGTTAATATTTTTTGATCAAATTGATATATGATGTTTGTCTATTAGTTTGAAAAGATTAGAATTAAAAGTAAAATATCTAATATCACTGATTCAGCCTTCCCCCTCATAGTGATTTTACCTCTAACAATTGGTATCAGAGCATGTCCTTTGGTAAAGGCTTGATATCTTGAAGGTGATCCAAAGTATAATATGGGTAGTCATCAAGGAGATTTCTCTACTAAGCAAGCATTGATGTTCAATGGATCCAATTATGCTTTTTGGAGTGCAAAGATGAAGACATACATTATGTCCCTAGCATTTGAAGTATGAAAATATATGATGGATGGTTACATTGTTCTTATTATTCCTCCATCTAGTGCTATAAATAAGAAGCTATTTGAGAATAATTCTAAGACAATGAATGCCATTACTTGTGGTCTTATAAAGATTGAGTTCACCAAGGAAATCCATTGTAATTATGCTAAATATATATGGGATAAAATATAGATCATTTATGAAGGATATTCAAAGGTCAATCTTGCTAAGTTACAAACTAACAAAAGACAATTTGAAAGTCTCAAGATGTATGAAGAAGATTCTATGGCATCCTTTCTATAGAGAGTTGATGATATTGTGAGCATCATTAGAGGTCTTGGAGAGAACCTTGAAGAAGCTAATATAGTTCAAAAGGTATTAAGGTCTCTATCCCTAAATTTTAATCCAAAATTATCTGTCATAGAACAAAGTATTGATCTTACTTAATTGAAGATGGATTAATTACATGGCACCCCTACTACCTATGAGATGAGGAAGAATGATGATATACCACCAAAGAAGGAAGAAAATTTAAAGATAGATATGAATCCAAAGAAGAATATCCCAGGTAAGAAACTAAAAAATCACATTTTTGATTTAGATGAAGATGAACTAAATGTTTTGATTTCAAGAAAATTAAAAATAGGTTTAGGCAAGTATAAGGGTAAATTACCCCTCAAATGCTTCAATTATGGAGAGGTAAGACATTTTTATAATAAGTGCCATCATAAGTATAATAAGTATGATGATGAAGAACATGATCAAGGTCATGATGATGGAAAGAGATTATTTAGGTCTGATAAAAGCAAAAAAAGATTTAGAAGGTTTGACAACAAAAATTACTTCAAGGACAAGAAGAGTCTCTACACCAAAGAAGATTGCATATCATCAAATGAGAGTGAAGTAAGTGACTCATAGTATGATCATGAATATGTCAGTCCTATTAAAGATGAAGATCTATTTATGGCTAAGGAAGGTAATTGATCACATCAAAATGAGTCTATTTAGATTGATTACTATGATGATTAAGACGAAGTAGACTATGAGATTGCATTGACAAATGCTCATGAAGAACTAAAGATTGAGAAGAAGATCAATTAGAATATGAAATCTAAACTCAAGGACTTTGAGGAGTAATTCAATATATTTGAGGCAAGAATGGATGAAGATGTCAAGGATCATAAAGATATGGTCAAGCATCTTAGTTATCAATTGGAAATCCAATCTACAATCCTAAAATCTAAAGAAAATGAATGTGCAATTAAAAATGTGTAATTAAAATCTAAGTTAGCAAAGATATATAGTAAGGTAATGTCATTTTTGAGATTTTAAAAGAGATAAAGTGATATAGACAACTTTATAAATGATCAAAATTAGGCAAGTGATAAGACTAGTCTTGGATACAAAGAAGAAATAGAGACTAGAACTCAAGACAAGATGAACACTAATGTGAACAAGGACAATCATCACTTTAAGACAAGTCATCAGACAAGGAATGATAGTGTAAATAGATTGCAGACAAATTAGATCAGATATCTAAATGCCATGAGGTATGCAAGTTTTAATGGTTGCTATTATACATGTAATCAATTTGGTCATAATGATATAGAATGCAAGAGAGCTATTATAAATGAATTTGCTTGGAACTATGATGGGGGTAATCAGTCAAAAGGTGTGAGTAAGGTTGAGTGATTTAACTATCATGGTGTGGGACACTTTGAAAAACATTGTCCAAATAAGGTAAGATAAGCTAAGTTTCCATCAAGAAGTATGGTTTGCTACAACTGTGAATATAGAGGTCATATAGATAGATTCTACAAGCAAAGGCCATTAAGTCAAAATAAGTTCAATCAGGATCCAAGAGTGTAAGGAAAAAGGCAAGTTAGCTCATTGAAACCAAAGGTGAGTCATGATGAGTCTATAGGTCCAAGTAATCTATTTGCTATGATAGATAATGCTTTAGAAGTTGAAGAGAGCCAAGGGTTCTCATTCTTTGCTCATGTTATGAGTAAAGATACCAAGCTTAAAGAGAAGACCAAGGTGTTGGTTGAAGTTATTTCTAAGTAAATATAAATCCAAGTGAATATCATGCTATTTTTGAGAAAGTATTATTCAAATTACATCCATTATCTATGCCTAGTGATGAGGTTTCAAGCTATAAGGTTAATTCTTCAAATGAAAAAGTATGTCAAGATTCTATAGTTGCTCCATATGCTATCAATTCTATCTTAAAAGGGAAAGAGAGTGATATAGAAAAGGAACCAGTTGTCATAGTTCAAAATAGAGAGAATAATAACAATAGCAAGAAGTCTTATAGCTATAAGAAGATTGAAGTAGTTACTAAGGAGATGTGGGCCACTTTTGGCTTCACTTTGTTTTAAAGAATTATGGTGCAAAGGATGTCTGTATATATGTTTTTTAAGAGACTCCTTTTAGTGGAGAAGCAAGTTATATTTTGGTATTCTTCATATGGTCCTAGAAGGATAGAGATGAATGTTCTCAATTGGAGTAGATATGTCCAGGTGGAAGATATGTTATGTTGATGTGAGAGTGATTCCATAGTTCTATATGGTTAGTATGTAGGGTCACATTAAAGGTTTTTTCAAGTGGTAAGAGAGGATTTGTGATTTTTCAAGATGATATTTTTACTTATAAATATTTTTTGACATTATTCTAGCATGCTCTAGGTGGTTTTGTGTTATGAAGGTATGTTGAAGTCAAAGTGGAGATTTTTGTTTACTCTAAGGTTTTTAAGTTTATGCTTAAGAGTATGGAGGTCTTAAAATGGGTTATAGTATGTATGGGTTCCCAAATATGTGGAATCTCAAATATTTATCCAAAAGTGTGTAATGGTTATCTTCAGGGGTACAAGATGTTTTAGTGGTGAATGTTGACTAGAAGGAAGTTTGTTGACTCTATTTATTTTGAGATTCTAGGGTTTTGAGCTATGCTAGAAAAATAGTTTGCTTTATGATTTGAAGTATGAGGATTATTAATAATTTTAATGGGCAAATGTGTTTGAAAATCAATATTCATAGAGATTTGAAGGTTTGTGGTTCTCAAGTTATTCAATTTTTTGTCAAGTTGGGTGCCTAATTGGGTAATTGGTTTGTGAAGGAAGTATGTTATAGAGGATGAGCTAAGTGATGTAAATTGATGTTATTGAAGGGGAATATTATAGTATTCCATAGATGAAGTCTTAGGTCTTGAATATGTGTCTATTGAAGGATGTGGGCTTTGAAAGTTCCAAGTAGGGCTATAAGGAGTCTAGATAGGCCTAGTATGAAGATTTGATGTTTTTTTATCAATGTTTCCAAAAGGGAAAGGGATGAGTATTTCAAGGAGAGTTCTAAAGTTGGATTAGTGAATTTTTCCTATTTGGTGAGTGGCATTAATTTCTGTTGGTGGTCCTTGGGGTGGTTTTAGAGAGAAGGATAGTAAGCCCTTATGGTGGTTCTTCATGATGTGTGGAGATATGAAGATGCTCAAGATATTAAATTGATCAAAAATATTAGGGGGAATCCCTATTAGATGTTTCTTTGTGAATTTCATAGGATATCATTACTTGTGTGGATTCTTTCTTCATTAGCTATAGTGCTTGGTTGAAGAAAGTGTTGGCATGGATCAAGAAGGATGTTGTCAAGGAAAGAAGAGGTAGGCTCAAGGTAATGGGGAGTTTGTATAATATTTCTAAGATGGTCCTTCCTATTGATATTATTTTTGAGTCCTTAGGATTATTTGGTTCCCACTTTGTAACTATGTCAAAGGGGGAGAAAGTTCCTATTATGAGAGTGCTTGAAGAGAGAGAAAGAAGGTGAACTGTATGATGTGTGTTGACATCAATGAAAAAGGGGGATATTGTTGAAGCATTTTTAATGATGTCATGGTGATGTCATGAAGGTGTCTTAGTGAGTGGATTAAGTGTTTTGATAGCCTAAGTGATAATGATAAAGTGTGCAATGTGCTTATCTTATTGTGCTTGAAGTTGGCTTGGATGATATTTAGTTTTGACATGTTTAGAGATGTTAAGGAATGAGTATAGAGTATTGATTATGTGATAGGGGTCATATAATAGGTTTTATATGATTTGGAGAGCTTGTGTACATAAAAAAAATTCACTTGGTTCATCATTGTTCTCATCTAGACATTTTGGGTCTAATGGCATAAAATTTGAGTAGGTAGTTTGATGACATCATAATTACCATATATGGATGAGTCAGGAAGAGTTGGTCATATGGTTGTGATAAAAAGTTTCCCTAGTTTCTATGTGAAAATTATTAAGTCTATAGATGAAGTAATAAAAAATATATGTAAGTGAAAATTTGGGCTCTCAGGTCTTTTGATAGTGTTTTCCCATAGCCAAATTTGTAATTTGGTAAGAAAATATGAGCAGGCATTTTGATGGTGGTATATCTCTCACATATAGATGTTTCAGGATAAGGTGATCATATGGGTTTGTTTAGTTTTATGCCTAGATAATTTTCACTAACTTTTAGGTTAAGCACTAAAGTGTGACAAAATATGTATATATATACAAAGTTGGTCTTTCCAGATAGTTCCTGACATAGTTAGCTTTGTGAATAGACAAATCTGAGTGAGCATTTTAATGTTGTTATATATCACATGTGTGAGGGTTATAAGATAATATTGACACATAGTTGGATTTTAATATGTGAGATCATATGGTCCAAATTTTAGAACATGCACTTAAATGAAGCAAAAGATATGGAGGTACAAATTTGGCCTTATAGGTAGATAAGAAATGGTCCCCATACTTAGTCATTTTTGCACAATGTTAAAGATAAGGACCAGATAGAGATCCAATGGTGTGAAGGACTTAGTAAATATAGATATATAATGAATAGTAATTCAAAGAGGTAAAAGTGTTTGTTGGCTAACATAGCTAAAGGCCAGGACCAAATGAAGATCCAACTATGCCCAAGTAATCGTACAAGATTAATCTAGCAGTGTGTGTTGAGTGAGATGGTAAGAAGTGAATGATGTTTAATAGTATAAGTGCTTATAAGGCATGTAAGGGTACCAAGTTTCATGATTATATGGGTTATTATAAATATTTAATGGTGAATGCTATAATATAAAGACTTAAATAATCTACAAAGATCAATAGTGTGTATTAAGTCAATATTTCAAGAATACATGAGATGAGGTCAACATGCTCAAGGTTTAACATTTTAAATTGGCACCACTATGTGTTAAAAATTGAGATTAATAAAATAGGATCAATGATTCATGTTTAATTTTAGTATCAAGGAATTTATATGATAACATGGTGTTTGATGTTTAACTGTGACTGTTTGAATTCAAAATTTTGAATTTAACAAAGGAAGGACCAGTGTCTAGTTTTTGAGCCATAATGTTCAATCTATGAAGAATTTGACCATGGTATAAAATGAAAATTTCTAGAGGAATCTAAGTTGAATATATAAATATAAATTTTAAGGTCTAAATGTATGTAAAAACAAGTATATTGAGCTCTAAATTTCACTATGTTTTTTACTATGTTCTTAAAGTAACCAGATAAGGGTAATTGAGCTCATTCTAATGTTTCGATGTTTAATGATGAATTAGATATTTTGGAGTATTTTATACTCTATGAGGATAATATATGTGCATTACCAAGGTCTTAATAATTGTATCCAATATGAACAAAGGTTTATAAGTTGACTATGTATTCATTCATGGTGACTGTGTCTAGAGAATGTTGTTTGAGAATATTGTGCTTAAGAAGAAGGGCACTGTGATGGTTATTGGAATTTAAGGAGGACATTTAGATCATGTGGCATGGTTTCATGAGTTGGAAACTTTTCTTGTGTTCTTATTTTTCTTAGAGAAGTGTCAAAGAGCTGAATGGGTCTCCATAGGACCTAAAAGTAACTTAGGCCTATTTGAAAGTGGATTGTGCTTAAGTGTGACCCATTTTATATTATTTAAGGGTGAAGGCATGTTTTTGTGGCCAAAAAGAGATTTTTTATTAATAATAATGATATCTCTATAAATGGTGAAACTAAATGTGTTGGTTTCTAGACTTGTGAGGAAGAATAGTGCAAAGTGTATGTGAGAGTTGTGGAGCAAAGGAGAGATAGAGTTCCTAGTTGATGAGTTAATAAGTAGAGAAAATTAATGATTTGTGTGACCTATAAGCCATATTTATGAGGTTATAATAGTGATCTTATATTTTGAGGATATGTAAAGAGGTTTGAGTATGCATATGATTATATTTTGAGTGAAGGAGAGAGATTGTGGCATGACAATGTGAAAGGCTTATATGAGATAGAGAGGAAGTTTGTGCAAGGTTATACAATCATATATCCATCATTAGGTTTTGCATAAATTATTTATAAGGTGGAGGTTTTAAAATGAGGGTATAAAGGATTTGATCTTACTTAGGGGTAGTTTCTCCTTGTGAAATAAGTGTTTCACTAAAGGCCTTTGGTCTAAAGGATTTGATCAATGTTCTTTTAGTCTAAAAGAGTTGACCAGTCTCTTGTTTGTAATTTATTATAGGATAAGTAGTCCATATTTTTTAGGCTTGAGAGTGGGTTTTATTCCCTATGAGAGTTTACCATAGGAACTATGTGTTATATGTTTGATCTTGTGTATATGTTAAATGAATGAGCTTTCTTGTTAATATTGTTTGATCAAGTTGATATATGTTGTTTGTCTATTAGTTTGAAAGGATTGGAATTGAAATTCAAATATCTAGGCTCACTGATTCACCCCCCATCTTAATTATTATACTTCTAACAATCCACCCCATATTCATTGCATTCATAATATTCTTTGACATAATAAGCTTCACTAGTATTTTAATAAGGTGGGCTTTCCCTATAATCATCAGTCAAGGGAATGGACCTATCTTTTGGTAAAATATATGGAGAATCCATTTCAGGATATATAGTGGTATATTAATTTTATTATAGGTATTTATAATATCATTGGGTTCATCATATTCAGAGTTAATAAGAGTGAATTAGATATTGTGATATATGTTGAAGAAATTATGAAAATTAGTTTTATTAATATGTTTGTTTTTAGGAATGCAAAATTACATTTTAGATTTTATTAATTTTAGATCCCATAGGTTAGGATCAAATTCATGTTTGTAAAAAATACCATCGTGAATTAAATTTAGGAATTGGCTAACTAAGGGATATATTTATCTCATGTGGTGAGTCCATTGACAACCTAAGAGTGGGTTATAGGAAAGTTAAATATTAATAACCATAAGCTTTGTAAAAAAATTTGAGTCCTAAAATTAAAGGTATCCAAATGAAATCAAGAGTAGTTTGGTTATTCTTATCAAATCCAATGCAAGTAAGTTTAATTTTCTTAAGATAGTTTATGGTGTATCTAAGTTATTTAACTAGACACACAGAGGTGAAATCAATGCATTAACCCTCATCCACCAAAATTTTTCTTATTTTAACATCATTGATCATGATTATAATAAATAGAGGTGTGTCATTAGATCAAAATATAATTTAATCATTGATCATATCTTGCTTGGGAAGTTTAATAGTTATTTTTATAGTGGTTGAGGATACAATATGGTTTTAATATCATGAATTTTTATAGTTTGAGGACCTTCATGAGGTTGGATTAATGGTTTACTTTCATTTTTTGAAGATAATTCTTTTATATCTTACAATTTTTATAATATACGTTTTTAGTGATAGGGTAATGTTCTCATGAGTTCCTTTATAGGAATATTTCAAGGCATTATATTAATTTCATGTAATAAATTCCATTGAGTTGATTTTTTGGTAAGTATAGTACCAATATTTAGGTTAAAATATAGGGTTTTATTTAAAATATTTGGTAATTATAATAGGTTGATCATTATATTGAGGCTTTTTTGGTGGAGCAAAATCATTATATGGTGAATTAGAAATGGTTTTATATTTGAGAAGAATATTGTCTTGAAAAGGCTTCATAGGTCTAGTGATGGGATCTCTATGGCCTAGCTTATGTTATTAGTTAACATTTTACATGTTGACATATTGAGAATTGAGATAATATTGGTCAAAATTTTAATTAATATCTTTTACAATGTTTTTAATAAGGGTGGTATTGGGATTATAATATTTTTGAGGTTTGTTGTGAGATTTTTTATGTTGAGATTGATTGGATTGGGATTTATAATATTTAATATAATATTTATAGTGATTTTCATGGTTTAAGTTTTCACCTAGCATGAATTCATAGGTAATATTGTTAAGTTCATGAAAATATTCATGAGAATGACCAAATATAACATAGAACTAACAAAATTGTCAAGATTATACCATAGAATAAAAGGATGTTATTAGAAAAAACTCAAAGACTTATAAGGTGGAATGATTTACTTTATCTCTTGAAGACTCAAGGGTGGGTGCGTAGGGTTGGAAGTGTTTGAATTATTTTAATTGTTTGATTTATTTGACATAGATAATCCTAACTTGGGTTGGGGATATTTATTTTGAAATGTGTTGGTATTGATTATAATAGATGGTTTTAAAGATTACTTACATGTTTTGAGAAGGTTAAAATTGGTTCATAAGGTAATATTGTCTTTTAACTTGATCAAAGGTTTCTTCCAGTGTTTTAAGATAAAAGGATTATATTTTGTATTAAAGTGGGGTTTTTAAAGGGGAAATGAAAAGTCTTAAAATATTTTTGACACTCATATCATGATTGAATTTATGGGATGAAGACTTCCATTGCTTTATGAAATAATGGGGAAATTATTTAGGTAATTGCATGGTATTAAAAAGTTTACCTAAAATGTCAAGATATTGAAATTATTTGAATAAAGTATTAAAAAAGTCTTATATATCCCTAATTAAATGGTTTAGAAGTTGATTATAAAATTTTAACACATTTCCACTATATTTTTAATTATAATCTTGGTTGTCACATAGGTATTGGGGTAAATATATTTTTGAGAGGTTTCTAAATGATCTAGGTTAAGGGTAGGATTGGTTGTACCATCATATGTTAGAGTTTGAGAAGAATATACAATGTCCATGGAATCAATATAAGAAGATAAATATTTATTTTTTATGTTTTCAAGTATTTTATTTTGAATAAGAAGTTGGGGAATAATATTCATGTTAGCATCCATAAGATGAGGAGGTGAAAATGTTGATTAGGTTGATTCCAAATAACTTTTAGTGTTGGTTAGTAATTTGAAATAGGTAGTTTTTCATTTGGATCATTTGATTTGTATTAGTACCTTACTTAATGTCCATTTGGTCTATCACTTTATAAAATACTTGCACACTATTTTGGGAAGGATTATTGACAACATTGTTAAAAAGAGGAATATTTCTAAGAGATATATTAATAGAATTGGTATTAATAAAAGGAATATAATTATAATCACTAAATACCATTGTAGAGTTTTTAAGGTTATTAAGTATTCCATACTTATTTTTATTTTAATGGAATTTTTGTCAATATATTTGATATATAAGTTAGGATTTTCAAGATTACTATTGGAAGAGATTGATACCATGTTACATTTGATAGATTGATATTGAGGAAAAGTGTACCATGAGGAGTTACATTAGATGGTGGGGATGTGAGAGTTAATATATGGAATACATATATAATCTAAATGGGTTTATATTCATTATAAAAACCCTAAGAGGTGACATCATCAAAAATGATGGAAAAGCTAAGAAGCTAGTGAAAGAAAATTAAAATGTGAAAATGACCAAACACAATGGTGGGGTAAGTTTTGCATTAAGTTCACTAGAATGTATGTATGGATAATATGGTCTTAAATATAAATACACTATAATATATGAAAATGGAAAAGACCATGATATATATAACATACATATAATTGGCTATGCCACAAAGCATGGCAAAAGATATAAGAAAGATATGTTTATAAAATGGATATCAAGGATATAATTAGGGAGCCTATGGAATTAATTGATGAAGAAGGACAACCTAGATACAAAATGTAAAAGAGGTAAAATAAATATAAAGAAATTACATTATGTGGTAACTAAGGGGTATATAAATTAAGGGTTTTATCCAATAGGTATCTAACTAAGGATTTAATAGCATGCAAATACGACATAAAATATGATCATTATGGTGGAGAAGAAAAAACATACTACTTTGGTATAAACATATACTAAAAATACAATAAAGACTTTAGAGATAGGGATATTTATCTCAGTTTGACATATCAACACATCAATCTTGACATTAATTAAAGTGGAACTTTGTATGATATGGTTTAGGTGGATGATCAAAAGGTAAGGATTAATACTTATGTTAGAAACCCACTAGGTTCCACTATGAAAAACTATAGATTTTTTTTAAAAGTAATTATCTAATGTAAGTAACATTAACTAATGATAATAGACCTAATTAATATACTATAAATGAAATATTAATTTTTATACACCATTAAAATAAATTATTATGATGTTATCATATTGAAATCAACTAAATACAATAATTACATAATTTTAGTATTTCAATGATCTAAGCATATAATCATTTGCTAAGTTAATCATAAATGGTACTCAATGATGTATAAAAGTTAAGATTATATATCGATACTACATTAAAACATTAATGATACAAATATATATTATTTTAACATTAAATAAAATATATTATATCAAATTATCTACATTCAATAAATACAACCACTACTGAATAAAAATAAAATAAATAATGAATGTGCACATAAGCCAACAATCTCTGCTATTTAAGCCATTATATACAAAAATGCCAAAATACAACATTATAATGGAGATTATATGAAACAACTCATGAAATAATAAATTATCCATGAATATGTATTAGGATTGGTTTTCATGAGCTATAAATAGGGAGAGCATCATCTAGATTCATTTCCTCTAACCATAGACCACTGGTCTCCCACACACCTCCATGCTGGGAGTGGCCCTTCCCTTTAAGAAATGAAAGATAATGGTAATGCATACATCATAAACTCATCTAGAATAATGTGTAGTATAATCACTATTACATGAAATAATGATACAAATCATGGAATACATCTTTTATAAAATATGACATCATATATGCATGTAAACTATAAATTATAGTGGATAGACAATGTATACAACTATAAAATTACTCTGTCCAAAGTCTTTTTTATATATTTTAAATTTTAAATGAATTTGGGTCATAGTCCACATTAACAATACTCTCTACTAGAATACATATACATAAATATCCTTCACATTAACTGATGATGAGAGACTTATAATAGGCCTATCTACCCATTACTCATCATCTCTTAACACAAAGGTTAACTTTTTACACAGTCACACAACATCATATAGAATGGGATTCATACCAAGATATCTATAAAAGGCTGATAATGAAGTATTTCTTAAATTTTATTTATAAAAGCGTAAAAAATTCACAATTAATTTCAATCTAATTTTTTAACATCTCATTATTATTTTATCATTAAATCATGTATTCTAGGTAGAATTAAATAATCTAAGAATAGGGATCTGTTATAGTATCAACTTTATTATTTTTAATAAAACTTACTATAATTCTATATATGTATTTAAATAATATTAAAATCAAGTTTTTGTAAGGTTGCCACTATCAATATTAGATACTAAGTTGTAGTTTATTCATCTATAAATAGATTATTTCAAACATACAAGATTATATGTACTTCAATTTTCATACATATTGTTTATAACTATCTACTATCCCAAGGAAAAAATATAAAATAATAATTCTTACCTTTAAATCTAAATTTTATTGTCTTTTTATTTCTTTGTGCATCTATGTTTCTATAATAACTTCAATTACTAAAATAAATTAGATCTCAGCTACTATTCAGTTTGCCTCTTCATAAACCTATAAATTAATTAAGTACTCATTAAAATAATAAAATTCATTGAACTTAACTCATGTTACAATCTATTAATTCATACTAAGCAAGAAAGAAAAGAATTGAAACCATTATTGTTACATGATCCCTATAAATACATTTCATAACACGTCTTTCATCGTTCACAATAAAAACATAACCATTAATATTATTTTCCAAAAATTCAAATTAAGATATGATTTTTTTGCAAAGATATTACTAAGAACCCTTTAGTTATCACAATTTTACTCAAATAAAAATGGTGTTGGTTAAATGTTTCTCTGATTATAAATAAGAATATATAAGGGTAAATTTATTAAAGGTGCTACTACATCTCAAATATAGTCTTGTTTACTACATTCATGTACTAAAATATAATAATAAGTAACCTTATTATAAAGTAAAAATCTTACCTACAACTCAAATATAATTTATTTGAATTAATCAATACATTTCTATCCAATTAATATTCATTTGAAATGACCTTGAATAAAAATATATTTACTTACACTAAGTCCCTAAAATGAGGTACATAGAATGGACTTGTTAAAGGATAATCATTTACATTGTGTGTTTACCAAATAATAATAATTGACTAACATATTCTTAGCATTTAAGTACATTTTAAAGATATAATTACAACTATTTGAAACTATAAATAGCTTAGCTATAAATGCATTCTAAACATTAACCCTAATAAGTGATCATCTTTATTGGCCTAAAGGTGAGATTGAGATCTCACCCCAAGTTGATATAGATGATTGATACCAAATCAATAATAAAACATATATTTAAATCAAATAGTCAACCTAGTAGTATATGTAACTAAATTTCACCACACAGTCAAAATTACTTTATTTGTCATTCACTCTTTTTTAATATATATATATATATATATATATATATATATATATATATATATATATATATATATATATATATATATACATACATATATATATATATGTATATATATATATATATATATATATATACATACATATATATATATATATATACATATATATATATATATACATATATATATATATACATATATATATATATGTATAATATATATATACATATATATATATATACATATACATATATATATATATATATACATATACACATATATATATATATATGTATATATATGTATATATGTATATATATGTATATGTATATGTATATGTATATATGTGTGTGTGTGTGTGTGTGTGTGTGTGTGTGTGTGTGTGTGTGTGTGTGTGTGTGTGTGTGTGTGTGTGTGTGTGTGTGTGTGAATGAAATAGAATAGGTAGTTTCAAAATCACATGGGATGCATAATTGTAATATTGACTTCATAAATAAGACCATGACCACAAGGAAAAATACCAAACCACCATTTTGTATACCTTAGAACTTTTAACATTTCAAGCAAGACAAATTGGTTCTTTCTAAATCTAAAAAAGAATTTTTAATATTTTAATAAAATAGAAATAAAATTATAACCATAACTTGATAAAATATTAATTAAAAAAGAGCTGTAGTTCATAGAAACATTACTTACTTGATGGGTAGAAAATAATGGTTGGAATCTATTGCAAAATGCAATCCACATTGATGAGCATTCTATATAACTCATTATATCTCATCTAAATTGTCCATAAGTGTTGCCTCTTGGTTATATATTGCATTAAATTTAATAGTTAAGTTCTCATCTAAGTAGGAAATGAGTATAACTCTCTTTTGTTTGTATACGATACATTATTGATTCTCTATCTTGTTATTTGTGTCTAACTTGGATGAAATGAGTACAATTTTGCATACAAAGATACATCTCTATGGTAGGATTTTTTTGAGAATTCATCAAAAAAATTTGAAACACCTTTTTGACAATAGTTTTGAAGACTCACCATAGAACACAATGAGTTATGAAGATCCTTAGTCAAGATACGAAGATCTGCGTAAGCAAATCTGAAGATGATTTATCAAGTTATAAAGATGTTCTATTGAAGATTCAAAGATCTTATAGGTATATCCAAATATATTCCATTGAAGCTCCAAATATCTACCCAAGAAGCTCTAAAGATGTTATGGCAAAGCTCTGAAGATGTTCTAACAAATCTTTGAAGACCTGTCTAGCTGTGCTCCAAAGATGCCTAGCTATACTCTATATATTAATATAGAAACTCCAAAGATATATAGTATAGATATATAGAGTTTCCCTCTTTAAATATCTTATTTTAGACATTACTATTCATAATAATAGTCTAAAATGATCCAGATATAAATTTATTTCTATTTTGTAAATCTAGACATAATCTCTTTAGATATAAGTTAGTTATACTCAGTGTATTATTAGTTAAATTAGTTCCAATTCCTCTTATAAGTGTGGTATTTTATTCCTCTTATAAGTGTGGTATTTAGATCAACAAATTTTTTAATCTAAGAATGGTCATTGAGATGTGCTTTAAGTACATGTCTCCTCATTCCAGGGTAATAAAGAGTTAAGAAAATCAGGAAACATTCAAGTGTAATTTTGCATTAGAATTCATAAAATTTATATATGTTCATTTTGATGATGAATTAGTAATAAGGTACATGATTCTATTCCACTAATAAGTTAAATTTGATCCTATTCTAAGGAAGGAGAAAGGGCCCACTTTTCTTTAAATATCAAGATAATTGGTATTTCTAGTTTATAGTTTAAAAGTGTATTTCTTTTGATACATGTATATTTAATTTTACTATAAGTGTGATTTCCATTTTAACACAAAGTGTGATTTCCCTTTCCATGCAAAGTATGATTTTCCTTTTAATGTAAAGTGTGTTTATTTTAATGCAAATGTGATTTTATTAAATACAAAGTGTGTTTCAACAAGTGATTTTCCTTTATATAAAGTGTGTATTTTTATTCTCATAAGATTAAAGTTAATAAGAAAGTTTGTTGACTAAAAATCTCATCTCCATATTTAGAATATATTAAGAAGTAGTCTATGTGACAATAGATAATCAACATTCTCACATTCTAAAATACAACACTATCCTACCTAGCTGGCGAAGTCAAGTGAGGATACTTTAGTGTCTTATGCTATATGTTTAAGTTATGGATGTTGATGGTGTGAATTGAAGAATCCTTTTTAACAAGGAATGTCATAGGGGTTATTTAGTTAGCAAAACTTTTTAGATTTACCTTTTCTGCAACATAGGATTAGAATCTTGTTTTCTACCCTTAGGATCTAGACATCAATAGCAAATTAAACACCCCCAAAATAATGAAATATTAACTCAGATATCCAACATCTCATTACACATATCCTTGGGCATTGGCCCTGGTAGAAAATGACACCAATCCATTGATTGGTTAAATGAAAGGTATAGAAATAACCTATCATTTTTGACACCATTGTTAGGGACTATTAATTGGTAATTAAAAAATGTTAGTGAGATCTTATATAGAGTTATATAGGAGAAATTCAAAAACACTCTGTTAAGCACAAAATATACTGAGAGGGGGAGTGAATCAGTATATTATATATCTTATAAATATTTCCTTTAACCAAATACCACTTAATCAAACATTAAAGACATGAAATAAAACTCAAACAATAAACATCCACACAAGATAGAGAGAGACACCAGATATAACATGGAAACCCCATGTGGGAAAAACCATAGAGAATCAATCTCAAATATATTCATGAGAACAACCCCACAAGAGAAACATACCCCTTTGCCAAGTATAAACCTCAACTTCAATTCATGAGCACTACCCCACAGGAGCTTCAAACCCCTTTGTTGAGCACCAACCCAGCTATCATTCATGAGCACCAACCCACAGGAGCACCAACCCCTTTACCAAGCACCAACTCAGCAACAATTCGTGAGCACTAACCCACAGGAGCACCAACCCCTTTGTGTATACCACACACCTATCTCTTAATGTTTCTATCTCAACAAATGATAGATCAATACAACATCACCTTCCTCTCTCTCACTTTTGCTCTTCTAAGCTAGATATAACAAATACAAATCATCTCTCATAATTGCTCTTCTAAGCTAGATATTACAATATCAAAACAACCTCTTACTTCCACATTACAAATGGCTACTCAAGCATTTATTTATAGGTTTTAAAATGACCTTTGGCCTTCTCCCTTTGTGACCTTTCATTCCTCATGTAAAATGGTGCCAATCTTGGATAACCCTTCATATCCAAGCATTTGAAAAGTCATGTGGTGACCCTTCATGACCAAAAATGTCTTTCCCACTTTTGTCCTTATCTTTGGTGACTTTTCATATTCCTTTAAGTGTCCCTTCATGAGAAATTTTCCCTTTACTCTTTTGTCTTCACTTGGTGACTCTTGGTATTCCCCAAGATGACTCTTCATGGGAAAATGTGTCCCATCCTTGTTTTGTCTTTATCCCGTGACTCTTCGACTTCTCCATGGGCCCTTATTTTGTCTCATATGCAACCAAAAATATATTTGTTAATATTAAATAAATATTAACTCATGTTAGCCAAGATAAATAACATTAAATGCAATTGGGCCTTTATCACCAATAATACTAAACCTTTGACATCAATGACAATATTTCCAACAATCTCCCCCTTTGTCATTGATGGCAACCTCAATCCTAAAACTGCCACATCCTATCACCTACACATCCTATCATCTGAAAACATACAGTAACTCCCCCTTACTGTAGCAACTTGTACCTATTCCTTGCACCTATTTTTTGCACCTATACTTGTACCTGTTATTCTGCCCCTTTGACATCAATGGCAAAGGGCCTACCTGGAGCTAACACTTAGCTCCCCTCACTTGATGCTGAACATCAATGGCAGGAAGTAATAGAAATTACTCCCAACTCCTCTCATCGATCTTTGAATGTATCCTTTGATCATGCCTTTGAGAAGATATCTGACAAAACATATACATTGTTCCCTGTCCTTTGAGCATCTGCAATCAACTCATTTGAATCTTTTCTTCTAATCTCACAACCTTTATCATGAAACCTTAATGTGTATCCTTGATCACAAATTTGACTAACACTCAATAGATTATGCTTAAGACCTTTTACATATAAAACATTCTTAGTCTTAGTTCTACCATAATCTAAACTCAAAGTACCTTTTTTAGCTATCTTGGTAGTGATTTTATCTCCAGACCTTATTGTACCACCATTAATCTTCTTTAGAGAAATGAACTTACTTTTATCACCTATCATATGCCTTGAACATCTGCTATCAATTAACCATGGCTGATCTTTACCTCCCACATGCAGAGCTATCTGCACCATCATAGAATCTTCATGTTGTTTCTTCTGCCATGAACATGTCTGAACCTTCTCTCTGATGAATGGAGCTTTGACACTCTAATTCTTCTTCTTAATGAATGGAGATTTGAAACTCTAATCCTTTTTGACTAACTTGAACATGCTTCTGCAATACCAAGCTATGTGTCCAATTATTGTTGCACTTGTAGCACACTATGGTCTCTTCATTAAAGCTTGATAGAGGAGCAAAAGAGTTGTGGCTTCTGCTTGACACTACTTGACTTTCCTTCTCCTTATTTTTGAAATTGTTAGCTCTTTTTCTACATTCTACTTTCTTGTGACCATATCCATTACAATAAAAACAATAGACATAAAAATAAGACCTATCTGTATATCTCCAACCTGAATGCATTTTGTAGCTTTGTTCTCTCCATCCTTCTCTGTTTGGAATGTTCTCTGTATTCTTCACTTCTCCCCTTTTGTTTCCTCTTGTGTAAGAGATTTAGCATAGCTCTTTTTCTTTTCAAATTTGATCCATGTCTTATCTGAATTTGCTTTTTGACTTTCCCATATCTTATTCAGCATGTTAGTGCTATCCTCAAATCTTGAATCACTCACTACTTTATCATTGACTACTTTCTGAATATCTTCTTTTAAGGAGGCAATTTCAATAACATACCTTTGAAATTTTTGTCTTGCTATTTCCAACATTGCTATGAGATCTTCTTCATTCTTCTTGGCTTCTTCAAAGTGTGCTTGTATATCTTCAATCATTTCCTTTGACTCTTGTTCATTTTTCTTGATCTGGCACTTTAACCTTCAATTTTTCTTCTGAACAGCTTTTAACTCTTCTAGGGCACAATTGAGTTCTCCTTCCATATCTACTTCAGCTTCCTCCTCTTCTTCTTCTTGATCATCATCATGTATGGCCATGAATAGAATCTCTTCATCTTCTGAATCAATGACTCCACTATCTTCAACTAAGCTAGGGTCCTTAGAATACAGGCTCTTCTTCTCGAATCTCTTCTTGGATTTGCCTTTGAAATTATTCTTATATGTAGGATTTTCTTCTTCTTCATCTTTAGCCTTATCTGGGCATCTAGTAAAATGTCCAATCTTTCCATAATTAAAACATTTAAAAGGTAATTTTTCTTGATATTTACCTATTCCTCTTTTTGGCCTGTGAATGAAAAGTGCTTCATTGTCATCTTCATCATCACTGGAACTATCACTTGATTCTTGAATTTTAGCTTTCTCCTTATTTGATGTCTTGAATGCTGCTTCTCTCTTTGAGGGTTTATCTTGTTATGTCTGCATCTCATATGTCATGAGAATACCATGAAGCTCATCCATCTTCAGCTTGGCTAAATTCTTCATCTCCTTGATTGCCAAAACCTTTACATCATATCTCATTGGTAGAGATCTAAAAACCTTTTGCACCACTATTGACTCTTCTAATATTGCTCCAAGACCTTGAATCTGATTTAATATCTGATCAACTCACAAAAGATAACTTGTTATATCTTCTTCTTCTATCTTCAAACTTTCAAATTGCCTTTTAAAAGTCTGCAATTTAGCTTGCTGTACCTTTCCATCACCTTTGTAAATATTCTCAAGTTTTACCCAAGTTTTATGAGCAGATTTACATTTCATAACTTTAACAAATTTAGATTCACATAAACCACATAAAATAGCATTTAAAGCTTTAGCATTACATTCACTTGCCTTCTTTTCTGCTGGAGTAATTGTAGATGTCTGTGGCTCTTCATATTCCTCCACCACTGATTTCCATATGTCAAATCCAAGGGCCATAAAATAAACCTTCATTCTCATGCTCCAAAAAGCATAATTCATCCCATCAAATAAAGGTTCCTTATTTGTATAAAATCCTTCCTGTGACCCAACCATCGTGCTTTCTCGATCTACTTTCAAGCTGTAAAACTTTTAAAAAAAGGAACCTGCTCTGATACCAATTGTTAAGCATAGAATATACTGAGAGGGGGGGTGAATCAGTCTATTATATATCTTAATAAAATTTCCTTTAACCAAATTCCACTTAATCAAACATTAAAGATATGTAATAAAACTCAAACAATAAACATCCACACAAGATAGAGAGAGACACCAGATATAATGTGGAAACCCAATGTGGAAAAAACCATATAGAATCAATCTCAAATATATTCATGAGAATAACCCCACAAGAGCACCATACCCCTTTTCCAAGTACAACCCTCAGCTTCAATTCATCAGCACCACCCCACAGGAGCTTTAAACCCCTTTGTCGAGCACCAACCCAGCTGTCATTCATGAGCACCAACCCACACGAGAACCAACCCCTTTGTGTATACCACACACCTATCTCTCAATGTTTCTATCTCAAAAATTGATAGATCAATACAACATCACCTTCCTCTCTCTCACTTTTTCTCTTCTAAGCTAGATATAACAAATACAAATCATCTCTCATGATTGCTCTTCTAAGCTAGATATTACAATATCAAAACAACCTCTTACTTCCACATTACAAATGGCTACTCAAGCCTTTATTTATAGCTTTTCAAATGACCTTTGGCCTTCCCCCTTTGTGACCTTTCATTCCTCATGGAAAATGGTGCCAATCTTGGATGACCCTTCATATCCAAGCATTTGAAAAGTCATGTGGTGACCCTTCATGACCAAAAACGTCTTTCCCACTTTTGTCCTTATCTTTGATGACTTTTCATATTCCTTTAAGTGTCCCTTCATGAGAAATTCGCCCTTTACTCTTTTGTCTTCACTTGGTGACTCTTGGTATTCCCCAAGATGACTCTTCATGGGAAAATGTGTCCCATCCTTCTTTTGTCTTAATCTCGTGACTCTTTGACTTCTCCATGGGCCCTTATTTTGTCTCATATGCAACCAAAAATATATTCGTTAATATTAAATAAATATTAACTCATATTAGCCAAGATGAATAACATTAAATGCAATGGGGCATTTATCACCAATAATACTAAACCTTTGACATCAATGACAATATTTCCAACACACTCATATACCCCAAAAACACAAAAACAATCCAGGACCCCTTAGATTTATCAACTGCATGAGAGATTCTCAAGGATGGTTTATCTCTAAATACTCCTAAATAAAAATAGAAGAAGAGATGATTATATCCTTGTTGGAAATATTAGGAAGTGGAAAAAAATTAATTGGAATCCATATATAAGCTTTTTTGATTCCTCTATTAAAATTTTTTTGTTTTCACAAATAGATCCTACAAGAAGAATTCTTTTCAGGTCATCTTCTCCCATAAAAGAATTGATCCTAAGGATCCCCTTTTTGGAATAGTCAAATTTGGTCCATAATATTTGTAAGAAGATGATATAATCACAACAAATATTATCCTCCTAATTTAGAAAACCATAGGTTGAGAACCTAAGAAGAGAACTTGAATTGGATTGATAACAAAAGTTGGGTATAAAATATAGGAGACAATCATGCACATGTAGAAAACCCTGATAGTCAACCTCAATAGGACCAAACATTTTCCTATCCAATCAAATTGGGTCCTAATGATGAAACCTCCATGAAAAATATGTCACCATATATTTTACATAATTTTAGAGCTAAATCCTCAAAGGATCTAAATCAGTTCCTCTTTGAATTTCAAGTTCTCTACCAAACATATGACTATGTCACTGACAATTAGAAGTTGAAGTTATTCCCATCTACACTTAAGGGTGCAACCATGAGATTATTTATGGGAATTGAGGGTAACTATATAAGTACTTAGGAAGACATGGAAACTAGATTTCTTGATAAATATTAGTATTATTATAGATTCAAATAAAAAAATATATATTTTTTCAAGATAAAATAAAATGAAGATGAAACCTTAGAAGATTACCCTGATAGGTTTATATGTGCCCATAAATGAAGTGGTTACCAAATTATAGAGGAGTTAATCAAGGAATTATTTATGAAATTCTTAAATGATGATGCATGTGATGATTTTAACTTAATGGGAAAGGGTAACTTTGAAAAGTTAACCTTTCATCAGATTTTAGCATTATGTACTAACTATTCCAAGACAAGACCTAGCATAAGGAAATCATGGTTAGGAAAATCACTTGAAGTTGGCCAATTAATTGAAGAATTTTCTAGTCTCAAAATAAATATTCTATTACAATTAACAACCATATTATATGGTATCAAATCCAAGGCCAATACCACCAATGCTAAATAGTTGTCAATATATTATCCTAGATGTAGGCTTAAACATTTGGTAAAAGATTGTTCTATAAATAAAACATAGGTATGTGGTATTTGTAACCTAGACCATGACACCAAGAATTGTAATCATTTTTTTACTATGAGAAACTAGGTAAAATAATTAGTACATGTAGTTTAGGAAGTGAAATTTATCCAAAGACAAGGAAACTAGTACTCCCAACCTCAAAATCATTTACTCCAAGATTTTCCCCCAATCCATGGATGACACCATGGGCTGGACAAGTCACACCATAAATTTGGGGATGACCACTACAACCACAACCATGTGGTACTTAGAAATGGATGAAATAGATGTGGGGAATGCCTCAAAATCCTTTAAAACCTTAGGCACAATAGCAAAACCAACAACCACATTGGATACAATAGTCACCACCTCAATGGCTCAACAATGGTCTCATAATCAAATGCATATAATTTTTCCTCCATAATAGGTTTTGATGCCTTCACAACCTCATCTACCACTAATTGAGCAGTTAGTTAGCCAACCATTGTTACCTACCCAACTATTGCCAAATATAAAGAATAGGAAAAATACTCCTATCTATGGATCTAACTAATAAAATAGTGTTGCAAGTGGTTCAGTTGAGTGTAATAATGTTTAGCTCAAGTCGAGAAACATAGTAAGAGATTCACCCATTACCATAATTGAAATTTACAATGATGAAAACACTCTTGAGTCACTTGTAGTCCAAGAACCAAATGAAGATAAGTTAGAATCCACTATAACTCTAATCACACCAACCACAATTTAATATCCCCTTACTATTCCATTTCTTGAGAGACTTAAGAAATAAAACCTAGGGAGGGTTCTAAATTGATGCAAGGATTAAGAAAGATGAAGATATAAATTCCATTGTTAAGATATATTAAGGATATTCCTTAATTGAATTAAATAATTAAATTATTGTGAATAAAATCACTAGGTAGAAAGAAATAATATCCTAAAACAATTCGGGTAACTAGAAAAATTGTTGATTTACTAGCAGGAAACATACTTGTTCCCAAACACAAAGACCCTGATAGTCCCATAATGATTGTGATAATTAGGTATAAGGCCATACTAAATGTCCTTATAGATCTAGGTGATTCCATCAATAAAATGACTATCAAAATAGTATAATATTTATCCCTCATAGGGCTTCAGCCTACCACTACAATTTTAAAAATGGTAGATCAATCCACTGTTGTGCCTGAAGGAACCATAGAAAACATTCTAGTCACCATAGAATCCTAGGAATACCTTGTCTATTTCACGATCCTTTAACCTAAACCTAAGAATGTAGGGTATCCAATTATTCTTGGAAGACCTTGGTTAACTATAGTCATAACATGAATTTACTATATATATGGTAATATGACCATTTATAATGGAATACATGCCAAACAAATATCTATTTATCCACCTACTAGACCTTCAATGGATCTTTCTAAACAAATATGGTTGGATCAACTTGAACAAAATTAGAATAGTGTGTCTTCCTTAGCCATGCTATAAAATAACATGTCCAGTAATTTTAGAATTAGATAACAAAAGATTTGGATCAAGATAGCTTAGCTCTGAAGAATAATAGCTTAGTTCCAAAGACTTATAGATTATCTCTAAAGACTAAAAGATTAGATTTAAAGACTAATAACTTTACCTTGAAGATTAATAATCATGAATTTATCTACACTATTGAGAACCAAGACAAAGTCATAAGTTCCCTAAACATGATATCTAGTCCACAAGATATCTAGCAAGCCATAGTTGATTGGGCTTAAGAGGGGTAGAATGCATTTTTAAATGTTTTTCATTATCTATTAACCAATATAATCTAAAAAAATGAAACATTTTACAAGTATGTGGCTACATTTCACATGGTACTACCACATCCATGTCCATTGAATTTTTTTATGAGTGAATACAAGAAGGTAAATTCCATCATTCTAGGTAATAAACAAATTACAATCCATCCCACCAAACTATTGAATATCAATAGCTAGTTAACGGACCATAAAAAAAGTAAAGAATTTGTCGTATTAGTAAAACACATAAAATCCCTCACATTGGATTACAGTGATATGAAAGGAATACATCCCAATGTCTATACCCATCACATTTACACCGAAGTTATTAGACTAGTTAGACAACCACAATAGAGAATTAACCTAACCTTTAAAGAAATCATAAAGATAGAGATAGAAAAACTATTATAAATTGGTTTCATTTACCTCATATTAGATATTCAATGGGTTTCACCTCTAGTGATTGTACCTAATAAGAATGGAAAATAGAGAGTATGCATATATTACAAAGAACTAAATAAAGCCACTATGAGAGATTACTTTCTTTTGCCTTTTATTAATCAAATTTTGGATAACTTGGTAGGAAATTAGTAATTTTATTTATTATATTGGTTTAGTGGATAAAATCAAATCATAATATCCCTTGAAGATCAAGATAAAAGTACATTTACCTATCCTTGTCTTTCTTTTTGGATTATGCAATGCACCTACTACCTTTTAGAGAACAGTGTTAGCCATATTTTTTAATCTTCAAAATGATTTTTTGGAATTATACATGAATGAATTCACTACCCATAGTAATGCATTTGATTAAGTCTTTATCAATTTAGATAAAGTGTTCACTAGATGTGAAAAACACCAAATATCCTTAAGTCATAAGTAGTGTGTAATAATGGCTGATGAAGGGATAGTCTTAGCACAACATATCTTTTTTCAAGGAATAAAAGTGGATCCCAAAAATTTTGAGGTACTTTTTAGTCTCCTCATTCGTAAAACACAAATATATGTCAACATTTTTGTCAGTCATGCAGGATATTACATAATATTTATTGAAGACTTTAGAAAAATAGTTGCACCTATGATTTCCTTGCTAACAAAAGACAATGAATTTGTATGGAATGATAAGTGTCAATAAGCTTTTGAAACATTAAAAAAACAAACTTATGACTACTCCAATTTTGAAAGGACCTCATTGGGAATAGCCTTTTCATATTTATATTGATGCTTCCAATAATGCACTAGGGGCATTTCTAGGACAAAGAGATGAGGAAAGAAAAATGTATGTCATTTATTATATCAACAATAATCTTACTCCCATAGATAAAAACTACACTACCAAAAAAGAAGAATTTATTGCTATTGTTTTTTCTATAAACAAGTTTAGACATTATATTAATCGTTATTTGGTATTTATTTATATAGATCATTTAGCTATTAAGTACTTAATGAATATAAGGGTAGTAGGTGGTAGAATTATTATATGACTACTATTGTTTCAAGAATTTGACATTACCATTATAGAAAAACTTGGAAATTATAATGGTGTTTCTGATTTTTTGTTTATATTGATCACTACAGGTGAAGATAAACCTATGGAGGATTCTTTTCTAGATGAAAATCTATTTTATATATTTACATACTCCCCATGGTTTGAAAACATGGAAAATTTCTTGGTGATAGGGAATTTTCCTTATTCCTTTAATTATAAAGAAAGAAAAAATTTGATTAGAACTAGTTCTAATTTCAAATGGTTTAAAGGTATATCATTTAAAACTAGATTTGATCATGTACTTCACATGTGTGTTAGATAAGACAAAGTGTTTGACATCATAAGAGTATGGCATAGTAAAGAAAGAAAAGGACCATTCATAACATTATTGGTGCATGTTATTATTGGCCATCTTTTTATTAGACTATAAAAAGGTTTGTATGGCAATGTGATCCTTGCTAAAGTAAGGGTAAGCCTATTCTATCTCATAAATACCTTTCCATCCTCAAATAGTTTTAGAACCATTTGAGAAATGGGGTTTGGATTTTTTTGACCAATCAACCCACCATCTCAAGGAAAAGGGTATTTATTAGTATATATTAACTATGTTACTAAGTGAGCTAAAGTGTAGGCACTCAACTTTGCTAGGGAGGAAATGGTTGTTGATTTCCTATATCATAGGATCATGTTGATATTTGGAGCTCCTAGATTTATTATTTATACTCAAGGGCCTCAATTCATGTCTAACATGATCAAGGTTTTTACATAATTTTACCAAATAAATCACCATAATTCCCTACTATATCACCCCCAAGATAATGGGAAATTAGAGGTCACCAACTGAGAGTTTGAAAACATTCTGACCCAAATAGTGAATAATAGTAAGAAAGATTGGGTAGATAGAGTACCTGAAGTAGTTTGGACATATAATACAACATGGAATACTACCACATGATTCTCTCCATATGAATTTGTGTTTGGAAATAAGTCTTTGTTACTAATAAAGATTGAACTACAGACACTAAAGACAATAGTTGATATGGGAGTTAATCTTGATGAAGCACAAAAGGAAATAATCATGCAATTAAAGGGTTGGATGAACTAAGAATGGATGCACTCACTCAAAAAAACATGATACATAAGTATAAAAAATAATGTAATTATGCTCATATCAGATAAAAATAGATACAAGAAGGTGACATGGCACTTCTATTTGATTCTAAATTCTAGCATTTCAAAGGTAAGCTCAAGACAAGATGGTTAGGGCCATCCCTAATCAAAACAATCAACAACATTGGCTTTGTCCAAATTCAACCAATTGATGGTGACCAAAGGACACTTTTTTTCAATGGTAATAGACTTAAATTGTATAGGAGACCTCTTAATAAGGAAAAATTCATTAAACATAATCAAGACTAGTTTGACCTTATGGAAGAACATAATTCTTCCACTAAGGCCGAATGATATTTGTAATAGAAATCAAATAAGGGGGAGTGATAAAAACTAGAAAATGGTGGTTATCTTCCCTTAAAATTTTCAAAATATAAAATTGAAAAATTAAAAAATATATATATAAAAAAAAAGACTAAAAAATGAAAACCAGAAATGACACCTTTTAAATGAAACTTATGCAATAAACATGAACTATTGTCTTGTTAGCTAACTTATCTTCTCAAATTTATTTATCATTATAAGACATATGGAAAATTTTAGAGATAAACATGGATCCTTATAGTATAATTATAGTTGTAATTCCTTCCCAATAGGTTAGACATTTTCTATTTTATGTTTTGTGTGTATGCCTATTAGGTGGACAACATGTCTAAATATGGATAAGTTCCTTTGATGCAACTTGGATGTGACTGAATTTGATACTATTTCCTAATTTAAAAACTTTATTCTAGGTTATTTCAAAGACATTTTCAAAAGATAAGTAATATTGCATACATAATTGTAAATTATCATATCAAGTGCCACCAAGTATGATCTCTCATGCCACATAATTGATGTTGACCCCAAAAGTACTCCCTCATTAAAAATTTGCTTTGTCCAAAGTGCTTGGCCATCATCATTGATTTAATTTCGTGATACTTGTTATCAATTACACATGTGACACCATTTTTATCCCTTTATTTCTATTCATTGCCGCATCATGTCCCAACTTCCTTACCCTACTCAATACTCTATGCCATTTTAAACTCAATTTTACATTATACAAGAAAGTTTTTGAGAATACTATGGACAAATACAAAGATAGGGGTAAAAATAGAAGTAAACTAGAGTTGACATTACTTGTTTTAATAAATTAATCTACTAGGGTTTTTTTTTGAAATAGTAGGATGGCTCAATTTCTTGAAGACATTATAGGGTTTTCATGAGAACATTGTTCAAGAGTTATTAGAAAAAATTGATGAAGATCATTCTATAGTCTAGGGTGAACATATTCCTATTGATTCCTTTATTATTAGTGAACCATCAAGGATTCTTAAATAAGTCATGGTTTTTACTAAAAAAATGAGTTTTGTTGATCTGATTCAAATTTTCATTGATGACAATGAACCCCATCCTAAGTTGGCCAAGACTCCACAAGGCATTGATAGAGGGTTCACTCATGATAGTCTTCCACCTCCATGGAATAATGTAACATAGTGGATCATGAAATACCTTAATTTAGATGGAAATTTCACTATGGTCAATGGTGACACTATGTGACTTCTCATTCATTTAAATAAAGGAGCTACCAAACTTGAGTGTTAGGTAAACCTGCCTTCTTATCTTCATTGTGCCATCCATTATGTAGCTCATAAATTGAAAAGGGAAACTATGTTAATCAAACATCATGGTTTAATTCATTTCATATGTAACACCATTTCTTGAAGAAACCAAAGGGTGATAAACCTTGGTCTTCATTTCTTAAAAGTTCACTAAAAATTCTTGGTAAGAAATTACAACGTCCTGTTTCTCCTCCCATGATATAAAATATAGAGGAAGGTCCATATTAGGCACTTTCAACTCCAAAAATGTTTTTAAGGATGTCAAAAAATAAAATTAGGGTTTATATGAATAAGCCTACCCTTGATAAAGTCATCGATTGATTCTCCAAGAGGAAGAAGAAGGTGAGGTATAAGTAGCTAAAATTTTGGGTAGTTTAAGATTTACTTCTTACACAAAAGTTATAAATGTTGATAAGATAGTTGAAGAAATACATACCCCTATATAAGATATTTCAGTTAAAGAATAAATAATCTTACCTTTCATAGTTGACAAGGGTAAATTTACACTCATTAAAGAAGCTTCATCTTCTCTTCAAGATGTTTATAATGACAAAGATTACAACATGATATGACATTATCATGACATGAAGAAACTATTTGAGCATAACAATCAGAGATGGATTTTATTAATATGGCATTATAAGGTAAGGATCAAACCATTTATATTTTATAAAAGTGATATAAAAATTTTACTACCTAGGTTTGAGCATATGAAGTGATTATAATAGTAGTTAATGCTGGACAAACACAAATTCATAATAAATTATTCTCACAATATCATGAACTTATCATTTTATGAACTTTATTAATAGTAAGGATGTAGTAATTGGTTAATGGAAAACTTTCATATCGGAGCTAAAAACTCAAAATGCTAAGTTGAAATCTGTCATATAGGCTATGTAGAAGGAAACAAGGGAGATAGCTATATAAACTAAAGAAACCACAAGAGCTATTTCTACTTTTCTTCTACCCCTTCATGAGATTATTTAAATTTGGAAGAATGTTCATAACAATATTAATAAATTAGAATTAGATAATTCTAGATTCAAAATAGATTCCCAACAATAGTTGCAAAAGGATCAGACTTCTATTCAAATTGTTTGTGAAATTGCTGAGAAATTATTATCTTATAGAAAACCTTCTTCTATGTATGTTTTATTTATTTATGAATAGTTTTATAAGTGTAAAATACAATTTATTTCTCTTTGTTTCCCCCATGTAATCAAATATGAACACATATTCATGGATATAATTTTAAAAATCACTACAGAAAGATAAGATCAAATTTGTGAGTTTTATCTTTGTTACATGTTATTGGGACACTAGTCTAGATTTTTGGTTAACTTGTTTATGGTATAAACACAATTATGTGATTTAATTTACACCATGATAAATAAAAATACTTGGGAGAAAGCACATAATCAATTCCTATAACTGTAGAATACTATAAAATTATGTATAAGACCCTAGTTTCTAGAATCTCACAAAATTCTTGTTGCCTTCTAGCCTTTGTATCACATGTTCATGAAAGACACATATCATGAGTTTTTAAGAGAAAATGTAGCATCCTTATAATATTTTTTTATCCAACATTCCCTCAACTTTATCACATCAAGTATGTCAATATGGGAGACTTTGCATGTTACCTTGAAATATAGGGAAGTTAGGACTCCCACTACCATTAGTTGGAGTCTCTAGAGAGCTAGGGAACTTGCTCAAATTATCACTCAACTCCTAAAATAAGAAGGGTTGGATGTTTATATTGGCATGATATTCTGGCTACCTATTCTTATTTATCCCATGTCTCTTTGGAAGAATTAGCATAATCGGTTAGAAATGGAATTTCAAACATGGTTACACACTATGGTAAGAGATTTGGGATTTATACTTTAAAATAATTATGATTGGAAACATAATTATAAAATTTATGATCTCATCTAGTGGCTGGAATTAGGACTCCTAGATTACAGAATAATTATCCCCTAGTTTGTAAGAGGACTTGCAAAAGGTAAAGTGTAGGGGATAAATGATGAGCATTCTATATAGCTCATTATATATCATATAAATTATCCATTAGTGTTGCCTCTTAATTATATATTGCATTGAATTTAATAGATAAGTTCTCGTCTAAGTAGGAAATGTGTGAAATTAACTTTTTTGTATGTGATACATTATTAATTCTCTATCTTGTTAGTTATGTATAACATGGATGAAATGAGTACAGTTTGACATATAGAGATACATATTTATGGTGGGATTGTTTTGAGAAGACATCAAAAATTTTGGCAACACCTTTTTGAAAATAGTTTTAAAGACTTAACATAAAACATAGTGAGATATGAATATCCTTAGTCAAGATCCAAAGATCTGCATAAGTAGATCTGAATATGCTCCATCGAGCTACAAATGTGCTTTATTAAAACTATGAAGATCTTTTAGGTAGCTCTGAAGATGTTTTGTCAAAGCTCCAAAGATGTTCTGACAAAGCTCTAAAGGCATTCTAATGAACTTATGAAGACCTATCTAGCCATGTTTTAAAAATACCTAGCCATGTTCTAAATATTCCCAGCTACACTTTATAAATTAATATAAAAACTCCAAATATATATATTATTTTCATAAGAGTAAAGTTTATAGGAAAGCTTGTTAATTGAAAAACTCATCTCCATATTGAGAATTTGTTAGGAAGTAGTCTAGGTGACAATAGGCAATCAACATTCTCAAATTCTAAAAGACAACACTATCCTACATAGATAGATAAGTCAAGTGAGGACATTGTAGTGTTTTATTCCATATGTTTAAGTTTTTCATGTTGATGGTGTGAACTGAAGACTCCTTTTAACAAGGAATGTCATAGGGGATGTTCAGTTAGCAAAACTTTCTAGATTTACCTTAGATCAACAATAGAGTAAACATCCCCCAAAGAACTAACTATTAACTCAAATATCCAACATCTCATTTCATGTAGACTTGGACATTGGCCTTGGTAGAAAATGACACAAATCAATTAATTGGTTAAATGAGAGGTATAATGACAACCTATCACATGTTTCCTCTTCCATCTTCTTCCAAAATTCTCATGAATTTTTATATCTTCCCTCCATTTTTTAATTTATTAAACTCTTAATGACCACATTATTCATGATTAAATATTCTCTCTTAAAACTCTATGTTTTACTCCTCATAAATATAAATCCATTACCACTTGTAATTATTGCAATTTTAATTGAATTCAAGTTCCTTAAACTAAATGGGTCATTAAAAATGTGATTTTTTTACCCTATGTATCAATATACATTCCTTTAATTAAATTTAAAATACTAAAAAATCTACTCTACATCTTTACTTAGTGTATTTACCCCAAAACTAAGGAAACCCCTAGATTGCTTTGCCTAATGAGTTAGGTCTTTGTTTACCTTAAACTGTGCGTAGATAATGATTAAATATATTATATATCATAAAATAATAATAACTCATTGACTTATACATTCCAAATATCATAAATCTAACAAAAATACATTCAATGTGCATGCTATGGTGATCTTTTAATGTCTTACACTCATGTGAATATTTTATAAACTTTTATTTGATTTATACAACTATGTTTATGTTGAATACAAGGCCATTAATCATCAAGATAATTTATATTATAATTACACCTATAAAAATGATATAGTGTAAGATAATGAAACTCAGTCAATATCATGCAATCATGAAAGTAAAAAAAAGACACTTATCTAAAAACCACAAGGTCTTACTCAACAAACAAGACTGTATAAATTATTTAAGAAATATTATAATAAAATTATGCATGCAAAATGGGTATGCACATAACATGAGTATATAATAAACATGAATGATAAGTATAAGAGGTTATGAATCAATGAAAAATTAAATATAATCATGAAATTATAACCGTAATTATATGCCATCTAAAGTAAAACACACAATGTGAGAATCAAACAAGTATTGACAATAAAACAAAACACTACAAGATTAAACATTAATCAACCATACTAACTAGTGTGTTATTTTCCTATATTTTATATTATTAGCCCATGCTACCACAATATTCCACCCTATAACCTTTGATGATATCCATCTGTACTACTAAGTGAGGGTGAAACTATCCCGCATCCACCTCAGACAAGTAGAATGTAGTTAGTCCATTTATTTTAATATAAATAGAAAAATTAACTAATAGTTAATGATATAAATGCCATTATATCACCCATCCCATAATGTATAAAATTAAATTATAGATATACGATTTTAGATAAATTAATGTGCTAAGAATAATGACTTTACTAGAAAATGAAGTAGACTAATCTGATTTTACAAATTAGCAATCGAACAAATCAATAGTCTCAATATTTATTCAAAAATAAGTTTTGTTTTCTAAGAATAAGTGAGTATGTAAGATCCTTCCATCCTTAAATAGGTCATCATCCTGATGACATTATTATAACAAAACATTTATAAAATATAATAATTTCAACAAAATATATTAATCAAATAAATGAGGAAACCGTTTTACCCAACATTCCCCTTTTCTTTCAGGAAATGGGGACCCACTTTTTTTACATTGTGGTCTTCACTTTAATCCTCTCTTCTATATGATTTTACAAATTTTGGGAGAATATTGATTAGGCCTTTCATGCTTTGGAAAAATAGCATTGGTATTATGTTTTTATAGACTAACCTTATTCATACCACTAGGGAATTTTCAAATTTATCTTTTTTAAGACTTATGTGATTTGTCTTTATCAAGGAAATTATTGTGGACATTTTTTTTTGAAACAATTCCCTCGATGGAATTGGGTCTATGATATTTTTTCCTTGATGAAATTTGGTCTTCAAACATTTTCCTATAATAATTTTCTTGATACATTTTCCCCATAATAATTTCCCTGATGAAACATGCCCTACAAAGTAGACCCTTCAAACTTTTATCATGGGAACTTTACCCTAAGAAATAGACCATTCAAAAAAATTTGTGTTGACCCTTTGGACATTTTCCTTTGACCCTTTGGACCTTTTACAATGATCCTTTGGGTCTTTTGCCTTGGACTTACCCTTCAAGATTTTTGAACATACCCTTTAGAATTTTTGAACATGCCCTTCGACATTTTTGTTGCAACTATTTTTCTCGATATAATTTCCCTTCAAAATAATTGTCTTAGAAATTTTACTCTATGAAATTAGTCTTTAGAATAATTGTCTTGGAAATTTTATCAGATGAAATTGGTCTTTAGGATACATACTATAGACAAACCCAAAACAATTTCCCTAAAATATATTTATGCAAGGTCCTTTATATTAACTTTTGTCTTTTATTAACTGGAAAATCCCCTTTCCCGTCGGTGACTGCAAAATCAAGTTAGGGAAAGGTGAGTATGAAGTTTTTATTCCAGATCCTTTAATAGATTTTTCTGTGTCCTCCATGGATTTCACCTTAGTAGGTAAATTTTTAGGAGAAAGACCAGATTTAGAATCTATTACAAAAATGGTTAAAAGGAAATGGGTCATTTGAGGAGAGATAGTTATTGCACCAATGCTGAATGGTTTCTATTCTTTTACCTTCAACTGTAAAGAAGACATGAATATGGTTCTATGTGGAGGACCATGGACGTTTGGAAAATGTTCTCTTACTATCAAAAAATGGGAGTTGAATATGGATTTCTCAGACTCTTTTTTCTTAACAACTCCCATCTGGGTTAGACTTCCTGGACTCCCTTTAGAGTTCTGGCATGAGGACATTTTTAAAGGAATAACCAGTTCTTTTGGGGAACTTGTGGCTTTGGACAAGGCTACGGTAACCAGAACCAAACTTCAAATAGCTAGGATGTATGTTAAAGTGGTAGATTTAAATAAGCTCCCAAAAAAAGTGGATCTAATCTCCAATTTTGGTAAAAAATCTCAAGGAATTTTTTTTGAAGATTTACCCAACTCTTGTTATGCTTGCAAGAAATAGGGGCATTGGGTAAGAAATTGTCCATCTAAAATCAAAACTCATCTTAATAGTGTTTTGGATGGGAAAAAGTCCACGGTCCAGCTAAAGAAAGTTTGGAAACCCAAAGAGGATCAGGGACAAGAACAAAAGGATAATGAAGAAACTAAAGATCTAAATGTTGAGGAGGGCAAAGAGTTGTCTTTTGAAGATCCTAAAGGCCCACTTCCTAAGGCAGATACAGAGATCTCTTTTGAGAAAGAAAATTTTGAGACAAAAGGAAATGGATGGCAATCAGAAACCATATTACCTACACAAAGTAAAGAAGATTTGACAGATTTATTAAAGCAAATCGTTCTATACCAAAGGGTAGAGGATCGATGGAGAGAGGCAGAAGGTAAAGAAGTGCTAGAGGAAGGAGAAATCTTGGCTGAAACTGGAAATAAATTAGAGGAGAGAGATCCTCTTCTTTCTCAGCCAATGGAGATTCATGTTGATAATGAATTGCCTTTGGAAGAGCTTCTTATGAACGTTAATGGAGAAAATTTAAAGCATTTTCCAAACCAAAGGAAAAGGGCTAAAAAGAAGACAAATACTAAGGATATAGAAACTAGAAGCAGCAAAAAAGACCGGCAAATGAAGGTGAAACACCATGCTTCTATCCTGGATAAACTTGGAAAAAGAGATGAGCAGATTTCAAAAGTGAAATCAGATGTTGGCTGTTCGGACAAACCCGGAAGAAGACCCATAAGGAAAATCAGAGAGCTAGAAAGCAAGCAGAATATAGCTGATGGAAGGCAGGCAACAATTCTAGATTTTACCCCTAAAAAATAGTTATTAAATCATTATTTGGAAATTAGGGGGCTGAATGTATAATGAATATAGAGGTTATCCCTAAATAACCTTAGGTTGTTGCTACTTTTTAGTAGGATTCAGGAATGCTTTTCCTGGTGCATGTTAACGCTTTATCTTTCTTGTTTCTGTAATAGGGTTTGGGGCCCCTTCAAAACCTATTTTTACCTTAATCTAAAACTTATGTCTTTTATTTCATTTAGGTAGATCCAATGAACCAAGTTAAGTAAAACTTAGTTGATCCAATGAAGCAAGAGTAATGCTTGAAAATTCAAAGGACTTACTAAGATCTAGGAGGGTGATAAGTGTCACCATCATACGAGCCTCGTATAAGTGATCAAATGATGCAAGCAAATGTTAAAATTTCAAAGAGCCCTATGAGGGTGATAAATGTCACCATTGTAGAAGCCCAGTATAAAGATCCAATGACCCACAAAAATAAGTAGTGTTAATTGTCAAGATCTTAGAGAAGCCCTGAGCAACTGTCAAGTGGCACATACCTAACCATAATTTAAACATTATCTTAGACTTGATCCTATAGATTAAAATTATGTCCTAAAGTTATTTTTTCCATAAAGACTTAAGTTATATGTATGTTAAGTCATTTTCATTTATATTTTTAGGAGTAGGGAGTCTTGAGGAAATGACAAGTGTCAAGATCATAGGATTTTAAATTTTGATGATGACATGGACATCATTGATGGTCATGAGGACATCATTGATAATTGTGTGAATGTAGAATTTAAGCTCATAAATTTATTATTTTGGGTTTAAATTTTGATGATCATGTGGATGCCATTGATGGTCATGAGGATGTCATTGATGGTCACACAAACATCAAATTTAAGCTCATCAATTTACCATTTAGGGTTTAAATTATAAAAATCACATGGATGTCATTAACAGTTGTGAGGACATCATTGAAAATCATATGAATGTTAAATTTTAGCTTATAAATTAGCAATTTTCAAATGTTAGTGGTCCTAAATAGATGAATGGCTAGTGTTAACTTGAATACAATAAGATCGATGGTGTGAGATCAACATGGAATTTTTAAACATCCCAAAACAAGTGAGAGACTAACACATGGCGTAAAAGTGTTAGAGATATGATTATAAAGTACATAAAAGACCCCATAGATCTTGTAGGTGGCACACTCACATTCCATCATGTAGAAGATCAAATAGTGCGAGTTGACATTGGACTTTCCAAAGATCCAGACTCGACTAAGTTTTGACGTCTCCTAAAAATATCAATAATAACATTTTAAGAGTTAACAAATATAAATTCATGGCATGGTGGGTAGAGTATGTAGATCTTTGGGCACTTAAGATATATTTATTGATAGCCATTAGGTCTCACAACTAAGCTAGATCATGAAAAATGAACATACATGTGAATATGAAAGTGAAAATTTGACAATACAACAAGAGAATACTAGAGTTACAAAGGTGTCTCAAAGGTTGATTAAGTTAATACTGTAAATTATTTCAAGTTGAAGACCCTAATAATCCTTTTAGGGTAATATTTTATAAAATCATGGGTGAATATACAACACATAGTTTAGATTAATCACAGCTAATAGTAGTGTCACTAGTTCTAAAACATTGGTTAAAAAATACTTCTCTTCATACATATATCCAAGTTTCATTTTAAAATGGCTAAAAATATCTAATAGGTTATTCTCAAAACCTATAAAAGGAGGTATTTTTTTGCATATATTCATAGATTTTATGCAGTTCAAGCTATAATTATAAAATTTATATTTATACACACGCACATATTGAATAGCTCTTGAAAAGGGTAACTTAAATTGATACCTATAAGTGGACTCTTATACATTTTTGAACCACAGTTACAACTCAAGTTATGACTATCACATGTAATGACCTTTCATCAATTTGGAGGATGAGAAAGACACTTCCCTAAGTCTATATAAATAATTGTAATCAAACTTGTATTTTTGTTAGAGAATTTTGAATATAGAGGAGCGAATAAATTTTGATTGTCAAATTCATGCATTTGAGTATTTTATTTTCATTATCTATGTAATTAGTTATTACTTTTTGGTTGTATGTTTCAATTATCTTTAGTGTGAAATAGTTGTGAATGGATTCTTGATTATTTTTATTGATGTAATAATCCTAGATGTGCAATAGCTATTGAAATTTTGGTAAATTACATTAATTAGGGTGATTAAGTTGATTGATTAATAACTATGAATGTGTACTAGTGCTTTATTTTATGTATTTTTTTATGAGTGTGTAATAGCTACCTCAGATACTTCACTAGCCCAAGCCATAATTTCCTAAGTAAGAGTGTGAAATAGCTACCCTAGAAGGATCAACCTTTGTTTGAGGCTTGTGAATTTCCTACATCAATATATCCTTAGAATTTTTAGCCATGGCTAATTTTGTGTGTGTGTAATTACTACTAGTAATAGGCATAGGTTTTGAGAGCACATGTCTGTTTAGAAACCACCGAGGGAAGTAATTCTTGAAAACCATAGAGCCTTATTTTGTTCTTTACTCTTCCCTCCTTTTTTAGTATGTTTTGAGACCTACCCACTTTATATTAGAATCCAACCATCCATCCAAATCATGCATAAATTCACTAGCCTTTAGGGACCACACCTCCATCCTAAAACCTTGTCAACAACTTACATGCCCTACTAGCTATTCAATCAATAGGTTGTCAAAGACTGCATACCTACAACTCATACCTTAGAGTGGAGTTTACCTGCATTGAGATCCTAAAACATTAGAGGATACCTTGTTTGACTTTGGTGTGAATAAAACCTATATAAATAGAAACAAAGTATGAAACTCCTCATAATCCTCTCAAGTGGCACTATCTTTATAATATTGGTCCCACTAGACTTTTAATTGAGCTACTTATATATTATGCAAGCTAAGGTTGTGAATTTTAAGTACTTGATTGGTTTTATTATTACCACTCTTAGAATGATAACCTGTAAATAATTCCAATCAAGAACATGTGAAGGATCAATAATATATTCAAATAATACAAGTGAAAAACATTATGAATTTAAGCTAATGCTAGTGGAAAAATAAGTTTTTACGTAACATGGTTAATCACTTATACACCTTGAAAGGTCTTACATATCTAGGTTTTATTTTCTTTACTAAATTTAATTGAACTCTTTTGTGGTTTAACACATAGAAAAACTTTGTTTCCAACTTAGAAATGCATTACTATTATTTTAAAATTAGTATAGATTTTCTATCTATTATTGGCTTCAACCAAATGTTTTTAATCAATTTCACTAGCTCTTCCATTTTAGTAAGCATTTATAGTCCAAAAACTATCCTATATTATAATTATTACCATTTGATAGGTGTTCCACATTTTTATTTCATACAGAGCCTCAAAAGGTACCATTTTTAAAACCTAATTGAAAGCATTAATTTAAACAAACTCAACTAGTGTAATATATTCTTCCTACTTGTATTTATGGTCCATGCAATACCTTCTCAAAATATCCACTAAAACATAATTTATCCTTTCAGTTTGTCCAATTGTTTTTGGATGATAGGTTGTGCTAAAAATAATTTGAGTTCCTAATGTTGCATTTAAAATTTAAAAAAACCTAGAAGTCATGCCTAGGTATCTATAAAAAATTATGTTCGTAATGATTCCATGCAACCTCTAAAATTCCAAAAAAAAACTTCTTTCAAAAATTAGTGCATCATTTTTTATATTGTTTGGAATAAAATGTGTCATCTTGGTTAGATTGTCAACTACTAATAGATCATGTCATATTTATTTTTTGACATGTGTAAACCTTGGACAAAGTCCATGATAATTACTTACCATTTAAATTATATAATGTCATGAGGGTATAATAATCCTAAAAATTTGAGATGTTCCACCTTCACATGTTGACATTCCAAAAACCTTGACACAAAATCACTGCATCTTTCATGATCCCTTTCTAGAAATATAATAGTTTCAATTATACCATAAGATTGGCCTCTCCCAAATGACCAAAATAAGGAGAAATATGAAAATATCTAATCATTGAGACCTTAAATTCTATCTATACAAATCATAAATTTTTTGATTAAACCTTAGGATTCTATCTATATCAAAATTAAATCCTTCATATATATGATCTTGAGGATTTTCACAAAAAAAAATTTAATCTATTCATAGGATTCATCTCCTAGAGATAATTTTAAAACATGATCTTGAAAGGTACTTATTATGGTATCCATTATTACTATGTACCTTTTATGGATAAGATCATTTGTTGCCCTATTATATTTTCCATTAATATATTTTATATCAAAGTCATAATCAGATAAAAAATCTAGCCAACATTTTGCTAAGATTCAAATTTTGGTTACATGAAAATATAATTGAGTCTCAAAATGTAAATCTTGAGTTCAAATAGTTTACAAAAAAAAAATGCCTCCAAACATATATAGTATGTATTATTTCAAATAATTAAAAATAATGTAGAGCATAATTTTTTTCATAAGGCTTTAGTTTCCTAGATTCATATACTACTACTAAGCCTTCTTAAACCAATACTCCACCTAGACCATCCCCAAAAACATAAGTTACCACAAAAATGGCCATTAGCATCTATAAAAAACAATAGTAGTGATGAATTAAGTGTCATTTTTAATATTTTGAAGGCTTCTTCACACTTATTAGTCTATAATAAATGTTATTCTTTCCATTGCAATAAGATGATGGGGTTAGTTATCCTATAAAAAATGGGTACAAATTTCTTATAATACCTTGCTAAACCCATAAAACCCTATACCTCATGAACATTTTTGAGTGTTGCCCATTCCAAGATGGATTTTATATTTTTTAGTTCCACCAATATTCCTTCAACTAAAATTATATGCCCCAATTATTTCACCTTATTTTGAAAGAAAGCACACTTAGATAATTTTTCATAGAGCTTATGTTTTCACAAACATTGTAAAACCAAATACAAGTGTTCAAAATTATCCTCCTCATTTTTGGATTATATTAAAATATTGTCTAATAATACAAGAATAAAATAATCTAGATAATATCTAAACACATTGTTCATAAGATTCATGAATATTATAGGTGTATTTTTTAGTCTAAAGGGTAGTGTTGACCAATTTTGATCCCCAAGGTCAAAATGTCAACCCCTATAGGTGAAATGTTTTTGTCCAGTCTTGTTAACCTAGTTCAAAGTATTATCATGCCTTATATGGTCTCTAAAGGATCTTCATAAAACATTATTAGCATTGTTTAAGGTAGTTTTGGATAAGTTAAGTTAATTATTTGTCTTATTTTTACACTAGGTTAGTTATGTCATGGAGTGATGAGAGTTAGTCAAGAAGTGTGATAGGTTTTTAGGTGTCCTTCAAGGTGTCTTCATGATATAATCACCTTCAAATAACATTTCATGATGTTTTGGAAAATTTAATGTTCTTTTGTGGTATTTAGGGTAGTTTTTTATAATGAAAATGATGATTTTTACTAACTCCAATATATATTAAGGCCCACCAAGGTGATTTATCCATACATGACACTTTTCAAGCTTTAAAAATGGTTTCTAACATGTATATGGCAGTTACAAGTCAATAAAAAGTAAAAATATTGAGTTTCAAAGCCAAATAAGGGAGTTAAATTACTTGTAAATGGTTTTATAACATCCCTTCATCTTCCATAAGTCATTTTAAAGCTTGGGATAAGGTTTTAGGTCTTAAAATTGCAAACAACTCTCTCTTTCCTCCATCACTCTTTTCACAATCTTCTGAAGGCCATTTTAGGTGAATGGTACAAGCCATACAGGTAGAGTTGGATAATAAGATTTTAAAAATAGTTTGGTAACCCTATAAGACCCAAATTAGTGGCATTTGTATTTTTATTGAGCTATTTAGCGTTATGAAATATTACAAAGGAGCTAAGGTGCTTTTTTGAGGTTCAAATCCACATAGGTTAAGTTTTGTGCAATTACCGTGCAAGTGTCAAATCATTGGCTTCATTAAGTCAATTGTAAAATATCCTTATAGGTTTTAGGAAACATATTACAAATTCATATACTATATTATCATGTGTGTGAATCCATTTAGTAAGGAGAGTTACTCTCTTCCACATTGTGCAAGTTGATTGCCATGGTCTCTATTTGATCTAGGGTTTGTAATGTTTGGAGGGGTGAAAAGAAGGTATTTATTAATTTTTTTATTCTCCTAAAAGTAAGTGAAAATCCAAAAAACATGATCCACATTAATCCAAACACCTTCTACAATAATTCACAATTCTCTCTCATTTTGATGATTGTGTGTGTAAGATACCTATAATAATGGAGTAACAAGGTTTGGTATTCCATTGTTTAATGGTGTATAGAAGTATTAAAATTATAAATAATAAATTTATATGAATGAAATAACACCTTTAACATTTGATATCTAAGGAGGTGAGAGTGAAAATCCAAATTTGTACTCTCAAATAAAGATTATGAAGTATTTCAGTCACTCGTAGGTCTACAGACTTGTGAATGAGCATCCATGAGTCTAAGTTCATGTTTAAGATATTTTTAATATTTAAAGTATGATATATACTCATATAAAATCATTTTAAATTGAATAAACCCTCATTTCCACCAATAAAATACAAAAACATGATGATGACACCTAACCTCTATGCATTAACTTCCTTATAAAGCCTTGAGTTAATTGATACACAAGCCTATATAGACCAAATGGATAATTTGAAGTGGAATACTATTTGAAAATAATATATATGATTATTAATATGGTGCAATATAAATATTAAAATATTTAACATGATATAAAATGTCACAAGACTCAAGAGTTTGTTTGTAGCCTATGCAAGCAAAAGGTAGACCTATAGGTCCTTATTTTAAATCAAAAGCTAATTTAGATCAAAATAGGTTCAAGTTAGGAAAAATGAATAAAATTAAAGAATATTAAAGTAAAAAAATTTTATGGCACTAAATAATTATAAATTCAAATAAAATTTGAGAAGGTCAACTTCTAGACCTCATGCTCAAAACCTTCTCTAATAATCACCTATAGTCATACTTGATAAGGTAGTCTTAAACAGCTTTGTGTTTAGGGAAGATATAATGTTTAGGAAATTGAAAGAGGATTTACACACTTCAAAAAATTATCAATCCTTGACATTATCATTGGTGTGAAATTTGAGTCTTAAAATAAAGATTGTAATCAAACTATCCTATAACCACCTACAGATTGCTTTGGTAAGTGGATAAGTTATAGGATTGAAGACTAAAAAAGAGAATGTATGTTTGTGGAATAATGGTGTATTTAGAGTTCCAAATAATAATTAAAAAATTTAAATAATAGATAAAATTCATTGATATATTCAAGGATTGGAAATTGAAGCTCTAAAACCCTAAATGTAATCAGACTACCTCAATAGATAACTATAATATGCTAGAAAGAACATGCCATTCTCAAATATTAAGAAGTATACTACCTAAAATAAATTATATGAGAGTTTGGGTTATGTTTTATAAAATTTATATAGTTAATTAAATGAAAAATATCCAAAATGGAGGTCATGGTGAAGATTGATTGTCTACAAGACTCAATTTAACTCTCCATACACACCTAGTTGACCACCTATAAGCCTGCCTACCTTGTTAGGAGAAATTTTCTTATCTAGAGTCAAAAAAATAGGCATAATGAAATAAAATAATTTATATATGGTTAATTATGACAACATAACACAATATAAATCTCATTTAACATCAAGAGTGAGGAGAAATAGAGGAGTTTTATTCAAGACTAATGGGTCTAAATCCAAACAACACATGCTTGCTTAGGTTGAAAGGTTTTTTTGATCTAAGATACATATAAGTATAAAGGATAAGAAATAAAAAATTTAAGTTATATTATATTTATATAAATATTACACATGAGCTTCAAGAGAGAAAAAATGGTGTAAGGATAAATAGGTCTGTTTAGGACTGATTAAACCCAAAATAAGCATACAACCCTGTGTGTGGACTATTATGATGGAAGATGGTTTTAATGGGTAATTGATACCATAAGTATTATTAGTATCTGATATTAGTCTAAAATTATCATTCCATGACGTTATATATCATTCAACAAATGAGAAAAGTCTCAAACACAATCAACTAGGGTCACTAGCAGTAACTTGCTCAAGAACCCTAGCATGAGTTGAAGGATATAACAGGTTTGGAGAATAAATGTGGCATGATAATAATGTGATAAATTCATTTTGTATTTATAATACCTATGTAGGTCATTGGAAACTCAAAATAAGACTTAGAACACCACCTACAGACATCATCTCTCTCTACACCTCACAAATACATAGTATGTTAGCCTGAGGGTCTCCTAAACATACACATTTATATCATGAAAGAATTCATGGTGGATATATATATATATATATATATATATATATTATAAATAATATTAAACCCATATACACTCATGATTCATGGCATTTGGATGTTCATCTAGAGCCCGTTCCTTATGAATCACCCTTAAGACCTTGAAGCACTCATAGGCTGCCAACAAGCTCTTTAATGACCAGTTGAGAGAGATGGAATCCTAAAGAACATGAGCTGACCTGGTTTTATCTTAAAACCTCCTTAAAAAATTTTAAGACTCTAATCATATTACCTAGGTGTACTTTGTATGCACTTTTAGTTGTATAGACTATAATAAATTCTCTATTTTGCATGATTTTTGGTGTTTTTTAGTGGTTTTTAGAAATTAATAGCTTGAAAAATATTAGAAGAGTTAAAATTATATGTATTTAATCCATTAAATACAAAAAATATGAAAAATAAACCTTGGAAGTGATTGAACAAACTTAATTTTCAAAGGCAGTCTCAAACAAGCCTCAAAATGAGACTAGGTTTCAAGGCCATTTATGGTTTTGACACTTCCATACGGTCCTATAACCTCAAATTTGTCATGGAGTCTATTTATTTGATATTTAATATTAATCAAAAGATTTTTTTGTTTCAAATGTGTGGGATAGATATGGAGTATAAAATTAGGCTTCTAGGAAGCCTAATTGAGGCCTAATTAAGGAGAGAAAAAGATAGAAAAAGGCATTTATACTTAGATTCTAGACATGAAATTTGTCATGAAGATATAAGGGGATAATAGGTCCTCAAATATGTGATCATTTTCCCAATAACATCCATAAATTATTCTACGCATAGAGGTTTACATGTTTTTAGGGCTACAAGGAATAAGTTTAAATGAGGCCTTTTGGTGAAAAATAAATCCTTGAGGGTAGTTTTAGACCTAAAAATGATTTTTTAAAGGTATAATATTATTTTAATAGTCCATACATGGAGATACAATGAATTATACAAGTTGAAATCAAGTTTTGGCACTTGTAAGCAAGATTGGCCTAATGAGATGAAGAGACTTATAGACACCTGACAAGAGAATGAAGTGATGTTTCAAAGAGAACATTCATAAATTAATTGAAAGGTGTCAATATCAGATAAAATAAGAAACTCAACATGATATTAGGGTCAAGAGTTCCATTTTTCCTCTCATAATCTAAATAAGGGGAAATTTTTAAGAGCAAATGCAAGGCATTAATCCAAGTTTCAAACTTCCATGCCACTTGTAGGAGGAGAGCTTATTTAGAAGAGTAAACTTATCTTTTAGGACATGATGGGGTATTTTCATACCTTATTATTATTGTAACTCCTTTTGGACACTTTATTTTCTTTCTCCCCTACAACCTTCTCTCCTTATTCTCTCACTTTTTTTATATATTGAGCATTGATAAAATAAGTTTATATCCTCCACATACATATATAAAATCCATACCCATTTTCATCCTTTTATAAATGATAATAATATGGTTTTACCTTCTCTATGGACTAGTTTTAATATGCATGCCTGATTAGTAGATCTTGCTAAGTGATTATATAGCTTCCTTGACATGCTTGTCCTTGTTTAACATTCATGTTTAGTTTGGAATAATTTTTTTAGGTCTATTAAAGTTTTAGTTCAAGGTGTAAGTGTTTAGTGAGTAGTCCTTTAAATACTATCATATCATGACCTCTTGATTAGTCCTCCTAGCTCAAACACTCTTCACAAACTTCATGAGAAGTATTGATGTAGAGAGGTATATTTAGATTAGTGTCATGTGTAGGTTAGTCTCTTGTTTTAAGTGAATTTGTATATGCTTAGTAGTGGTAAAATCATATTTGGTGCATATCCTCCATTAAATTAGGTTTCTACCCCTTTTCCTATCAAGTGGTACATTAGTGTTTGAGTCTAAGTGCTTCATCAAGGGGAATTATCCTTTTAACCTAGAGATTCACCTCTACAATAGGGTACCCACAACCTTGAGGTATTTACATGTTACATAAATATTTAAAGGCTTTATTTACCTTCCAAAAGGTGCAAATTTGATTGATAATAGTTTGAGTATGCTAGGTGGTACCAAAGTCTAAAGTTATGGAAAAAATCTTGGTGTTGTTCTTCTACCTATGAACATTTGGAGATATTCAAAACATCAATATAAACTCCATGTATGATCAAATGGTTCTACCAGCCTAGTCACTCATTCAATGTAAGTTATGTTTCATTTCATTGTCTTGATGAGGTTTTTATGGCTAAATTTGAAGTAGAATTCAATTTCATGCAAGTTGTTGAATCTCCTGAAGCCTCTAGTATTCCCTACAATCCTATGATGAGTTTTATCAACCTCATTATGATTCATATCAGTCTTATGAAATTTATAAACCTTTTCATTAATCATACGAGTACCATGAACAACCTTTTAAATCTCAAGATGTTCCTAGCTAATATAGTCATTCTCAAATTAATCCATTTCAAGTTTGTATTAAATTCTCTTAGTCTAGAGAGGTACATGATAGACCTTAATACAAAAAGGGAATATGGTCAATATATACCTAATCATCTCATTCATGACATGAGAGATTTACTGAAACTAATGAAAGAAGAATGGGAACCTATTGAGAGAGAAAATTAGCAAATATTCTCAAGTGAGATGATGGATGTAAGTGGTTTCACTCAAAGCATTCAGGATAAGCTAAGACACTATGAAGAAAAATAGGTCCAACTCAATCAAACTTATGTGTCTTCATACACACCACCTCAAACCTCATATATACAACCCATTCTTCCCCAATATACCTATCTAAATGATCTTCAAAGTGTCTCAAATCCTTCATATACTCCTCAAACCTTCCCTTTTTAGAATTTAATCCAAGAGAGCACTCAAAATAAGGAAAATACTATTGTTGAGTAACCCATATTTGAGAACCAAAATGCTACTTATATTCATCAATAACCCCTAGATAAGTCTTTTAATAAACTAAGATGGAACCAAGTGGTGAAGTCATGGAGTAATCAAGGTGAAACAAGCATATATTAAGGAGTTGAATCTAAGGAAGAATCTAAAATTATGAAAGTATCTTCCATCCCTCTTCAAGATTCCTTTTGTATTCCATATCATCCTTTTTGTGTTCCTTATCTTCATCAGGGCACTAATCACATTTAAGATAAGATATTATAGATAAATAAATTGAGGAGTTGAATCTGAAAATTAAGAATGAAGAAGTGATCCAAGATCTAGAGTTTGAAACTAAAGAAATTTTTGTGCCTAATCATGTTCCATTACCCTCTCCCTAATAACCTATAACTTATCCATCTTAGAGGTCTATCTAAGAATGTTTTTAAAAAAAGAGACTCTAGTTGCTAATATTTAAAATAATTTTGTAGCTATTGAAGGTCCTCAAGAAGGTTATGAGAAGATTGAATTTCTTGTTAAAGATAATGAAGTGTCCATTTCCAAACTCAACTTACTTTCCTTCCAAGAGTTCCTATACAAATATTTTATTCCTAAGGTCTCAAGTTGAAATAAAAATATTTCCATCCTAATTTCCATTCATGAGCCATCCACCATACCTCATACTCCCTCTCTAACTAATTAACATGTTCATCACCCTCCCACCATATCCATTCTTGAAGAGGAACTTGTCCTATGGGAATCAAAAGAAGAGGAAGTTGAAGTTATATTTGAATGTCAAAGAAAGTGTAATGAAGATGATTCAATTGAGTTTGATTAGGAGATCATCATTAGTACCCCACTTGTGGAAGAAAAATTCATTTCAATTTTCAAGGATGATGTTCTTAGAGATAGTCTTTATGGTGTGCTTTAAGAAAAAGATCCAATTTCATCTAACTTTATCGAGGTTGTAGTTGGTACTAAGGTCAAAAGCTCTCTAAAAAATTAAACTGAGGTCTTGAGTGATGTTGATATAGTTCACAATTAGCAAGGAGATAAACTTGAAGAGGTTACCTTCTAATCACCTCATGACTATATAGAAGGATTTCAAACTCTTTACAGCCTTATGGTTCTTGAGGAGAAAGAGGAAGATACTCTTCTAGTTCATCTTACTCATATTGATCAAATAGAAGAAGACAAATATGATTAGAAGATGTACCTTAAATCTCTTCAAGATATTTAAATTATTTTAAAAAATTTGTTGCCTATTGAAGATCATGCTCATGAAGAGATTGAACAAGATATGCTCATTAAAGATAATGATGCAACTTGGAGTGAGTATGCAAAGATCCTTGAAGAGATTAATGAGCTTACAGTAGCTAGTAATAAGTATGATGTTATTCAATATGACATTGAGGCCCAAAAATCATGATTATATGGAGTATCATTTGATGAATTTAAATATGAGGAGCATCACAAGAAGAATCTTGAAGCATAATAGGAATTCATCTTCATAGGTGATTGGTTTACAGTTGTCATTCCATTTGAGAACATGTTAAGAAGAGTGTCTTTTAAGAAGAAGATGAATATAATAAGACCAAGGATCAAGAGGAAGTTTTCTTCATGCTATTATCATATTATGAATCAAAAGATATTAAAATATTCCCCTTTGACCCATGATGAAGAAGACAAGTTCAGGTTAGTTTTACATAACTAGTTTGCTTTCTTGTTTGTTGTGTTCCCTAAGTGCTTAGTTAGCACATGTGTGTGCTCATTTCTTAGATTGGTGTGTGTTTTATTTGTTTTATGTGTTTGGAGTTAAATTTAACTTTTATTTTCATGGTCAAGGTTTGATGAGGTTTGAATTTGAGTGAAAATGACTCTATTTCCCAATGAAAGGGCAAGGTTACTAGTCTATTTAGCATAACATGCATGCTACCCCCATGAAGTGCCAATTTGTTGACCAATTTTGACCCCTAAAGTCAAATTTTCAACCCCTATAGGTGAAAATTTATTTTAATGTCTTGAGAACCTAGTTCAAAGTCTTGTCATTAATTATATGGTCTCTAAAAGGTCTTTATAAAATATTATTAGCATTGTTTAAAGTAATTTTGGAGAAGTTAATGTCATTTTTAAATCCTAGTTTTAAACTAGGTTAGTCATGTCATGGAGTGAAGAGATTTAGTCAAGAATTTTCATAGGTTTTTAGGTGTCATTCAAGGTTGCTTCATGCTTTAATCACCTTCTACTAACATTTCATGATGTTTTGGGAACTTTAATGTTCTTTTGTGGACTTTAGACTAGTGTCTTATAAGGAAAAGGATGATTTTTCATAAATACAATGTATATTTAGGCCCACAAAGTTTATTTATCCATACATGACACTTTTTAAAATTTCAAAAGAGTTTTCAATGTGTATATGGTAGTTACAAGTCAATAAGAAGTTAGAATCTTGAGTTCTAATGCTAAAGTAGAGAGTTAAGGTACTTATACAGACATGTTGAGATAAAAAAACAAGTAAAAATAGTTTTATAATTTCCATTAATCTTCCAAAATTCCTTTTCAATCTTGGTACCAAGTTTCATGTCTTAAAATTTCAAACAACTCTCTCTCTCCTCCATCACTCTCTTCATAAGCTCATGAAGGCCATTTTCAAGTGAATGGTATAGGTCATACAAGTAGAGTTGGAGGATAATATTTTGAAATTTTTTTGGGACCCATATGGTATTATAATTATTGGAATTTTTCATTTGATTGGGCTCCTTATATTTATAAATAATTTATAATGAGTTAAACTACTTGTTTGAGTCTCAAATCCCCATATGATATGTTTTGTGCAATTACAATCCATGTGTGAAATCATTAGTTACATTAAATCAATTTGAAATTATAATTAGAGGTATTAATAACCATATTTAACCTTCATCCACTATTTTGGAACATGTGGTAATGTATTTAGCAATGAAATTTACTCACTTGCACAGTCTACAAGTTGACTACCATGGTGTCTATTTTCTATAAGGTTTGCAATGTTTGGAGTATGAAAATAAAGTATTTATTTATGTTTTTATTATAATTAATTAAACTAAAAATACACCAACCACTCTCCATGATAATACCAACACCTTATCCAAGCATTTCACAATGATCACTCATTTTGATGACTATGTGTGCAAGTTGTCTATAACAATAGAGTAACAAGGTTTGATTTTTAATTGTTAAATGGTATATAAAATTATTGAAATTATTAGTAATAAATTTTTATTAATGATATAAAACATTAAAAACTTGAGTTATAATGAGGTGAGATTTAAAATCCAAATTTGTACTCTCAAACAAAGATTATGAAGTGTTTTAGTCGCTCGCAAGTCTGCAATTCCGTGAATGAGCATCCATGAGTCTAAGTTCATGTTTAAGGTATTTTGGAAATGGAAAGTGTGATATAAAATTAAATACACAAATTGGAAATTAACTGACCCCTCATTACCACCATTAAAATACAATAATTATTAAGAGACATAACCTCTATGCACAGACTCTATACAAAGCCTTTATTTGACTGATACACAAGCTTGTATGAACCAAATGGATAATTTAAAGTAGAATAATGTTTTAAAATATTATATAGGATTATAGAGATAGTGACATATAAATACTATAATATTTAACATTATCTAAACTATCAAAACTCAAGAGTCTATATATAGCCTATGCAAGCAAAAGGTAGACCTAAAATCCCTAGACCTCTAGGTCCTTATTTTGAATCAAAAGTTGATTGCCATAAAATAGGGTCAAGGAAGGAAACATTAATTAAATTAAAGAATAATAAATGACATAGGTTTGAGTACATTAAACCATTAGAGATTCAAATAAAATTTGAGAAGGTCAACTTCTAGACCTCATGCTCAAACCCTTCTCCAAGGAGAACCTACAATCATACTTGATAAGGTCATATTAAACAACTTTGTGTTTAGGGAAGATGTATTTTTTAGGCAAGTGGAATATTATTTCCATGATTACAAACATTATAAATCCTTGATGATGATGATAGTATAACCACCTACAGGTTGTTTTGGTAAGTAGACAAGTTATAGGCTTAAAGAGTAAGAAAGAGAATATATGTTTTTAGAATCATGGTGCTTTGAGAGTTAAAAATAAGGATTTTTGAACTATTAATAATATAACATATTCATTTATATGTTCAAGGATTGGAAATTGAATCTCTAAAACCCTAAATGTAGTCAAACTACCTCAATAGATACGTACAGTATGCTAGAAAGAACAAGCCATTCTCAAAACTTGAGAAGAGTGCCACCTATGGTCAATGATATGAATTTTTTTTTTTTTGATTTTTTAAAAAATTTAGTCTTTTGAAGGAAAAATATCCAAAATAAATTTTAGGGATAAGATTGGTTGTCTATAATACTCACTTCAACTCTCTATACAAATCCAGTTGACCACCTATAGGCCTACCTATCTTGTTAGGATAAAGTTGATTGTCTAAAGTGAAGAAAAGAGGTATAAGGAAATAAAATAATTTGTATATGGTTAATTATGACAAAATTCCCCCATATATCTATTATTTAACATCAAGAGTGAGGAGAAACATAGGAGATCTATTTAGGCTCAATGGGTCTAAATCCAAACAACACATGCTTGCTTAAGTTGAAAGGTGTATTTGATCTCTGAGACATAGAAGTATAATTGAGAATAAAGAAAAATTTTAAGTTATTTTATAATTTTATCATGATTCAAAATGATAATCAAGAGTAAAAAAAATGTTGTAAGGATAGATAGATCTGTTTGGGACTCATTGAACCTAGAACAAGCATACCACCCTATGTGTGGACTTTTATGATGGAATATGGTTTGTATGGGGAATTGAGACAATAAGGATTTTTATTAGGTTTTTTTAATATAAATTTATCATTACATGAAGTTATATATGCTAAAGTATAAGATAAAAGTCTCATACACATTCAACTAGGGTCACTAGTATTGACTTACTCAAGAACCCTAACATGAGTTGATGAAGGATATAATAGGATTAGAGAATAAATGTGACAAGATAATATTGTGATAAATTCATGGTGGATCTATAAGACCTATGTAATTCATTATAAACTCAAAATTATACTCAAAACACCACTTACAGACCTCATCTCTCTCTAGACCTCACAAACACACAGTCTACTAGCCCAAGGGTCTCCTAAACATGCTCATATCTACCATGAAATGATGGATGGTGGATAAATATATTGGTAATAATAGGAAAATTATATACACTCATGATGCATGTCATTTTTATGTTCATCTAGATCCTATCCTTTATGAATCATTCTTAAGACCTTAAAGCACTCATAAGCAGCCAATACAAGCTCTTTAATGAGCAATTGAGAGAGATGGAATCCTAAAGCATATGATATGACATGGTTTGATATTTAAACCTATTAAACATTGTTTTAGACTCTAATTATATTCCTTGGGTTTACTTTATCCATACTTGTAGTTGTATGGACTGCAACAAATGTAATATTTTGCATAGTTTTTGGTATTTTTAGGGATTTTGAGAAATGAATAATTTGAAAAATATTTTAATAGGTCACATAAGATGTATTTCATCTATTAAAGCTATAAAAATTTCACAAGACACCCTATAAGTGACTGACCAAAATCCATTTTTCAAAGTAATCTCAAACAAGCTTAAATGAGACTAGGTTTAAAGGCCATTTCATGGTTCTCACATTTACACATGGTCCCAGAACCTCAAATTTGACATGGAGGATTTTGATAGGCTATGGAAAGTGAATCAAATTATTTTGGGTGTTTTCACATGTCTGGGATATATCTAGAGTATAAAATCAAGCTTCTAGGCAAGGAGGCTTAATTGAGGCCTAATTAAAGAGAGAGAAAGGTATAAAAAGACACTTCCACTCAGATTATGGACATGAAATTTGACATGAAGTTGTAAGGGGATACTTATTTATCAAATATGTTCTCATTTTCCCAAGAAAATTTTTATGTTATTCTATACAAGGAGGTTTACATGTTTTTAGGGCTATAAGGAATGAGACTAAATGAGGCCTTTTGGTGTAAAATGAATCCTTAAGGGTAGTTTGAGACCTATAAATGATTTTTTTATGTCTTATATGATGTTAATAGTACATCTAGGGAGAGATAATTAATTTGAGAAGATGAAATCAAGTTTTGACACTTGTAATCAAGATTGACCTAGTGAGATGAAGAGACTTCTACACACCTCTCAAGAGAATGAACTAGTGTGTCAAAGGGAACCTTCAGAGATCAGTTGAAATATGTAAATATAAAATAAAATATGTAACTTAAAATGACATAATGTTCAATATTTATATTATCCTATCACAAGATAAAGGAGTAGTTTTGAAGAGCAAATGCAAAGTGTCAAGCCAAGTTTCTAACTTCCAAGCCACTTGTAGGAGGAGAGCATCTTCATAAGAGTAAACTTAGCTTGAAGGACTTTATGGAGTTTTTTCATACCTTATTATATTTTTAAACTCCTTCTAGACACTTATCTCTTTTTCTCTTTCTCTCTTACAACCTTCTCTCCTTCTCTCACTTTATCTATATATTGAGCCTTGATAGGATAAGTTTGTATCATCCACATGGGTATGGAAAATATATACACATTTTTAGACTTTTATCAATGAAAATATTCTACTTTTAGCTTCTCTATGGACTGGTCTCAATATGCATGCTTGATTATTTGATCTTGTTAAGTGATAGTCTTGTTTCCTTATCATGTTTATCCTTATTTAGCATTCATGTTTAGTTTGGAATCCTTTTTACAGGTCTCTTAAAGTGTGAAAGTAAGGTGTAAGTGTTTATTGAGTAGTATTTTCAATAGTTTCATGTCATGACCTCTTGAATAGTCGTCCTATCTCAAGCACTCTTCACAAACTTCATGAAAAATATTGATTTAGAGAGGTATATTTGGATTACTGTTATGTATAGGTTAGTCTCTTGTTTTAAGTTCATTTTAAACTAGTTTGTAGTGGTCAAATAATATTTTATGAATCAACTTCATTATATTGGGTTTCTTTCCATTTTCCTAAGTGGTAGATTAGTGTTTGAGCCTAAGTTATTCATCAAGGGTAACTAGCCCTTTAACCTAGAGATTCACTTCTACAATAGGGTGTAGACAAACTTGATGTGTTTCCATGTTACATCAAATTTTTAAGTATTTAAATACCTTTCAAAAGGTTAAAATTTGATTGATACCAAGTAGAATTAATAATTAATAGTTTTCATACCTTGTTATGAAAGAAATTTTAGGAACGTCTTCCTCCTTGATTCTTAACTAATGTTACCTTACCTCAGGTTAATTTTTTAAAATTCAATTTCACCTCAAATTTTATTTAAAATATCATCAATACATGGTAATGGATACCTCTTCTTGATAGTTTCCACATTCAACATTATGTAGTCTATACATAGATAAAGAATCATATCCTTATTTTTAACAAACACCACCAGTGCTCCCCATGGTGAAACACTAGGTCAAATTAGCCCTTTAGATAAAATATCATGAATTTAGGATTTTAATTCAACTAAATATGTTGTCATTTTGTATGGTTCCTTGGATTGAGATAAAATATTGAAATGATATCAATTGTGAAGTCAAATTCCCTTTTGGGAGGTAATTTTGGTAGACATTTTGGAAATACTTTCTAAAATTCCTATAAAAAGGGATTTTATTCTAAGGTAGGCTCTATAGGTTCTCCAAATTCATCTATTTTAAATAAAAACACTTGATATCCTTTCTTTTGAGCCTTATTTAACTAAATGGCTAAGATCTGCCTTAAATTTAACTCCTCTCCTTGGATTTGGGTTTGATTTCACAAATCATTTAAATGTTCCTCCTTATTTTCAAATAAATTTAACTTTTATTTGTGCTTACAAATAAAATTCACCACTAATATCACATCTTATGACCCTAACAGAGTTAAAAAAAAGTATACTACTATCATAAAATCAAGTAATTCCACATTTGCTTCTACTACGCACTTATATAGATTTGACCCTAGATTGTAATATGACCAAATTTTATAGGTAGTAATTAATAAAATTTTAATGAATTAAACACTTAGTATCACTCTTATTTATAAAAATAAAAAAATACCCAAACAAAGTACATGACAACTTTATTAGTGAGATTTAAAACTCAACTTGACGTTTATCAATTACTATATGGATTTATTGCTAGAAAATTCCATGTTGGGTGGATGATGATGAAGTATTATTTAATATACTTCATATCTTTCACTTAGGATGGTATTTTTCAAAAATTATCTCCTCTAAAAGTGAAACATCCCCCTAGTGGTGCTTTTATTTCAGTCAAATTATTTCCTATGTTCCCATATCTGAAGCCATTTCCTAGTTTCTTTGCCCCTAAAGCATTTTTAAATTTTAGATTATTATTATTGAATATATATTAAAAATCCCCACTATGATTCCAATAATTCATTTTAAATGAATTTTTCATAGCTTCTAACATCTTCCAATACTTGTCCCCGCCTTATGCAAATGATTTAAGATTATGTTCTAGCTTGATGGCTCTCTTAAAGACTTGATCCATGGAATTAGGTACATGAACATGAAAATCACCTCTAATTTGTGGCCTCAAAATAATTATTAAAATTTTAATATGTAAACATTCATCCTTCTAATATTAGAGAACATGTTTGATAATTTTCGTAAACATCTCCTAATACTCTATTACCAATATATCTCCTTATTTAAGATTTTGAAAATCCTTTACTTTGTTATTAAATTAGATATATGGTAGCCACTAATCCCTAATTAAATAAACATATTTTTCCAAATTTATTTTATTGGAGTCAATACATGTCTCCATCTTCTTATTGTTCTACCAAGTTGTTATCATAGCCATAAAAAATCTTACAAACAAAAAACATGACTTTCAGGGTTATAAAGTCCAAATTGTTAAAATATGATAGTTAACAAGGAACATTTATTAGATAAAATGCATTAATGTGTATTAATTAAGGAGATATATTATGATTAGGAGTATATGTACACACATTCCAACAAAAGGGTCTGATGTTTACACCATACTATTACAAACTTTCCTTTATGACAAAACAACCTTAAAATGTTTTTTAAAACCTTTTAATAATATGATAGATCAAATTTAGGATAAAAATTAACTCATGACATTCATTGGTTAAATGTTTATCTATATCCCTACACAATATCTTTTGATGATACTATTCAATCAAGATGTCATAAAGTCTCACAAGATTAAGAAGATAGTATACTAAATTCTTTCACTAGAAAATATTACTTTAAAATGAATAATTCAAAATACAATTGATTTATTTGTCAAGATAACTTTACATCCTTGTAGGATAGGTTAAATTATGAATAGATATGTTACATAATAATTCAACTTAGTAATACAAAATTAATTAAATTTTGAACTCAATGTTAGTGCATTTCATATGGAAGATAATTAATATTTTATTATGGTCCCTAGGTGAGTCTACCTTGATCCTTTATCGAGGTCCAAAACCCTAGGTATTTTCCATATTTACTTTATTAAAACATCACTATTAATTATACATAGCTATAATTAAAACCAATTTAATGGAGTTATTATTTGTTATACATCTAATTAGATGTATTTACATAAAGTAATAATAATTATATATACATGTGGCTCATCTTGTCCTTTAAAGAGATTTGTCAATACTTGATCAATGGTGATATATTCCATGTCATGGACATATATTCATACACCCATGAATCTATGTACATGGATCAAAACTAATTCAGTATGTAAAATATAGAAATGAAATTAATATTATCAACTTTACATTATAAAATTAGAATAAATAAAATATAATATGTATCATGTTTATCATCTTATAATTAATCATTTCAAAGTGTAATGATATATCATAGTAAAATTAATTACTCTTCAACACTAGTTTCTAAATAAATAATCTGACTTAGTTGATATGAGTGAATCAATACCACATTAAATTTGAATGTATAGTTTGTGGATAAGAAATAACACTAAAAATTAAAGGAGCAAGAACCATTTGTACTCAAAAATTAAAGGATCTAATATGTAATAAATTTTTTCCTTTACCACGTAAGCCATATCTATGCCATATAATAGAAACTCAATTCAAAAATACTAAAATTTTACAATTGTTAATAAACCTATACTACTAATAAATTGACATAGTAATAAGGTAATGTGTTGAATAGTAACTAAAATGGTTGAAGCATCTATATTAATTATTTTAGTAATGTTATATACTATCAAGAACATCTATTTTAATCAAGAAGACTCACTCAAATTTTCCCATCCATTAAATTTTAAATAATAGAAACCAATGTGGATTTCACCTATCTACCACTCAACTAATCATACTTATAAATTGGAAATTTTACCTTCTAATAAAAACAAGAAAATAAATAAACTTTAATATACAACCCAACCATGTAATTTATTCCAAAAATGAGAGACTTTGCATAATGAATGTTATAGTGGCATGCTACCATTATACTAATTTCAAACCTTTAAAATAACCAACTTATTTATATAAATAAGCTACTAGGACCATATATAAAATAAATGTAATGTCTCTAATAATAATTTCAGCCATAATAATGCTTTCCACTTAACTCAAGATGCAACAAGGAAAATCTACAACTATACAAAATAAAACTAGCCTGATCATACTCAAATATGAATGTTACATCTTCCAAGAAGCTCAAAAAGAATAATATAATTCATATTTCCATGTAAAAAATGAATTTTCTAAATAATAATAAAATTATAAATTTAAATAAATGATGCAATGCATATTACCAAGAATTTTCTATTTATAATTAAATGAGGTTTTTACTTATCAATATCAAATTGTTGTTAAAACCGTAAGTCTTTCATACTACTATTTTTTTTAATCACAAAGAAAAATATCCAAAGCTTAAGACTTTCATGAAAACAAAACCATCCAAAAAAAAGGATTTAAAATGTAATATAGTTTTTATCCATATGCAATAATGAAATAAACATAAAAGTGTGCCTGAGTAACCATAGGTGTTTCATTTTATGCTAATCATGATAATAAATAATCCTAAAATGTAATTAATTCATTTTATTTAAAAATAGTCAAATCAAATAAATCAAATTCCAAATCATAATAAGTCAACTTGTATTATAACTTGGAATAATTTATCATAAGGGATGATAACATTCAATCTAATCAATAATGATTGAATAATTTGAAATGACTCATCAATAATTGGAAAAAATGTTTTTTTAATAGTAAATATCCAACCACCATCCTTGCATTTATAATTTCATTCAATAAAATGCACAAGTATATACAAATCAAATAATTACAATAAGAATTTTAATGTATTTACATAATTCCTTTCTAACAAGGAGATATAGTCCAGGGTTGCAATAATAAAAGAGATGAAGGTAATATCAATAATGACCCAAAATTATTTTTTTACATTAGAATAATCCTAACCATATAGTGAGTCCATACACACTCAAACCATCATTTGGAGAGTGGAGTAGATCATTCCACTTCAATCCCATGATTTTAAAGTTTATATCCATGGTAAAATATAGATGAGATCTCAAGTTGAGGCTAGGGTTTCATAATATGGAGAAAAAAAAATACATAAATATAACTCTAAAATATAGACAATCAATGGTGCAAGCATTCATCAATGTTATACTCCATTGGGATAACCAACATGTACACTATTTTTTTACAAGTAATTATAGTTAAGATTTTTTATAGCTATCTATTTAGAAATTAAAAACTAAATGAATCAAAAGACATAACTTCTAAAATAAAATTATCCGACTAGCTAAATCAAATCCATTTAATGCTCAAACAATAAACTAGTCTATACTCTAAAGAACCATCAATCAGATACAATATAATTAAATAAGTAAAACTACTGATATACTCCATAAATTAGTCATAAATGTTCTTACAACCATTTTTGTTTACTTTTTTATAATAATATAAAAATACACAACCATTATTATGTTGAATATCCATCCATACATAAGTTAAATTGTATTACAATGTCAAATATACATAAAAATAAGTACAATAGTAACAATGAAATACTAAATAGATCCATGATCCATAACATAACCTAAGTATAATCTTATCTAGTTGAATCATATGAAAAAGAGAGAGAATCATCCAAGTGATTTACCTCCAACCACATACCAAAGGTCTCCTACATACCTTCCTACTTAGAGTGGGCATACCCTTCATAGAGGAGAAGATAATAATAGTGCATGTATTGAGAAATAACCAAAATGTATGTGTTTACTATCACTATTACATTAAATAATAAAATAGACCATGGAATCCATTCCTCTATATAAATGATATAAAAAAACACTTTTGAACTATAAGTACATTGAAATGACAATGTCACAGCGATAACATTTTTTTTGCCAAATTTTTCATTATAGAATTTAAATTTAAAATATGAGTTATTTTCACTCACACATAAATCTCTACTAATGAATCATGACTTAACTTGATATTATGGGGTACATATATAAATTACCCACTAGGATACTCATATATGTATCTCATCTTATCCCAATACCATCTACATATAAAGATTGAAAAGCAGAATATTAGAACATCATGAAATAACAAATGATATAGGTAATCATAAATTAATAATCCTAATAATTAATTATTCCCATCATAATCAAGTGTAAATATAAGATTTACCCACTGGAATACTCATATATCTATCTCAAATTATCTAGATACATAGTCCATTAAAACTAGATGCATAATTATGTAATTTCAACATACATTTAACAAAATAGAGTCACATTGTGTAAGTAATTACTAGTCATGAATCTCATTGTATTCATCATAAAATAATCAAATATAAATTATAAATTTATTCAGTATCTATATCCCAAAACTAGATATGTAAAATAGACTAATTAAATTTAAAGTAATTTAAAAACTTGTCAAACATATCATTTAACCCCATTCCTTGCATATAAATATATAATCAAATGTTAACACATAGTCAAAAAATTATTCCAATACTCCTAAATAAACATACATTTGAAAATAACATTATATACTACCTTCTATTTTTTTTTAATAAATAATGTACAATAAAGAAAACTATGATTGAACTAGGTGACATTCTAGTTATATTCTTCATATAAACTTTTCCATTTTTATCTTTATTAGATCCCTTAAAATGTTAGTGTGATCATAGAATCCAATAAGGGAGGTTAGTGTGGTGTTAGTTCAATAAAATTAAACTCAAATAAACACACTAACTCCTAGCCTAGATACTAGGGAGAGCTTACTAACAAACACTAAATAAAAGCACAATAAAAACAAAAAAGATAATAACTCTTTTACCTTCCTTTGGAGTTCCAAATGGATTTTTTGATTGGCTTGATCAAATTGTGCATCAATAATTCTTTGTAAATGAATATTTTTTCCACCTAATCTCTGTGGCACCATGGTTTGTGATTGCTTGACTTAATAATTTGGCATGATAACCTTACTTTATTAATAAAAGGATAATTATTAATTTTTTAAAATTTTTCTTAGATATTTATTAATTTCAAATGGATAATTCAACTAGGCATTTAATATTTTTTATTTTGTTAATTGATTTAGATTAGCCTTTTAGTTCTTTCAATATTTGATATTTATTCATGTGCCCTATTTAATAGGTCCATAGGCCAAATTAACAGTTATGTCATAAGGTGATTAGGGATAAATATGTGAGAGGTTATTATTGCATATGATATGGTATCCCAATTAGGGATGTCTAAACATGATTATGAGCTTTTATGAATGATGCACAAGAAAATTTGGGATGTTCAGTAATTCTTAGACTTAATTTTTAATGGTTGGTAGGAATTGGTCTGAAGTCTGATTGAAAGCCAATTGTGGCTAGTTTTACATGTCTATAGTTTGCCCTATTTGAGAAGATGTTACAAGATATAAGCATAATAACATATCAAATAATCAAAAGGTCATGTATGCTTATGACTTCAATGACAATAAATAAACTGTAGATGCCCCCTCGAAGGAGGGATCAACAAAAAAGGGTGGCAATTGGTCCCTTGAAAGAAGGAAATGATGGGCTAAAAAGATAAAAGGTGTGGAAGAGACTAATTTTCCCATAGGTAGTTATAATCAATAGCATATGGAGCTACCCCAATTAGGTATACAAACATAATGATTTTACCATAGGCAATTAGAATCATCAACATAGGTGGGATAAAAAAGGTAATGATTTACCCAAATGTGGTTATACTCATTGAAAAGAGGATTAGAGTAAAAAGAGAATGATTTTCCCAAATGTGGTTTTAATCATTAAAGTGGAAAATAATTATTTTCCAATAGGTGGTTATAATTGTTAGAAGGATAATAACATGCCCCAGTTGGGTGGATAGAAATAATGATTTTCCCAAACGTAATTATAAGAATTATCATAATGAAAACATGCCCCAATTGGGTAGAGAATGATAAGGATTTGCCCATAGGTGATTACAATCTATAACATCTAGATAGATCAAAACACAATGATTTGCCCATAGGTAGTTAAAATAATTATCTCTATGGGTGGGATGATACATAATGATTTACCCAAAGACAATTAGAATAATTGGCATCACAATTTGGAAAAGATACAATGATTTGCCCAGAGGTAGTTATAATCATTAGTTGAATGATGAGAGTATGATGGAAAATTAATACAGAGGAGCAAGATGAATTTTGGAAACCTTATAGTATGGAGATGAACATCCTAACTGACAAGGATTAAAATTATTTCATGATTTAATTACTTTGTATTTGGGAATGATTTTGGTAGATCAAAAATGTTTTCAGGTGCTAAGGAGTACCACATCTACATTTATTATAAGTCTTCTCAAGCTTATTTATATTGTAGCACATGATGGTATGCATCATGATATAAAACACCATGAGAACTTATCTAAGATATGCATAAGGATTGACACATGATCCAATAAACAATAAAAATAATGCACCAATGATAAACACCATGATGATAATGTGGATGCATAATATGGATAGATTCAAGAATAATGTGCAAGAAATCACCCAATGAATGCACATAGACTAAATCAAGGCACAAAAATGAAATCAAATAAATAGGAAAACAAACAAATAAATAAAACAAAACATGAAGAGTGAACAAAAATAAATAAAACACCATGAAACAAACACAAACAATGGTTAAATACAATGTTAGTGAAAATAGAGAATAAACAAGACAATGAACATTGCCTCTAGACTATATGTGATAAAAAAATAAACAAACAAAAGTGGGGGAATATAATAAAAGGAATGGGGTAGCCGAGATAACTCTAGATACACTAGACAAGTGAATTTTGCCTACATAGTTCTATGGATGTAAGTCTAACATAAACTTCATGCCAAATGTAGTTCTCCTAGGAAATGAGATAGAAGAAAAATGATGAGCAAGAAAAACATGATAGATTAAGTAGAGGAATATGAGAATGAACTTGAAAAATGGCAAGAGTATGGGACATGAGGCCAATAAGGATAGAGAAATTAAATGATAAGTGGTTTCTTATGAACTATCTAGGGATCCCAAAATCCTTAAGGAAAATAAGTGGTCAATGTTGAGGATTTTATAGATATTTCTATAAATATTTTTGGAATTTTCAAAGCATATCAACTTGATTATAGAATGACAAGATACTAAATATTCCAACTCACAAAATGATGATAGATTTCAAAATTAAAATAGTCTCAAAATGGTGAGAGCATGGGAAAAAGGTGACTAACTGACCTTAACATGAATTGAGTGCTACCTACATAGTCCTAAAATGGGACCTCAAGTCACTATAGTTATGCCTTATAGTGGATTAATATGACTAGGTAGTATCAAATACATAAACTAAATAAATTAGGTAAATGGAATAATATGACAAAGGCATGGCAAGGTGGTACTTTAAGGCATGATAAAGGTGTTGGTCCTAAGTTGCCCATTAGTGGTTATAATTAGGAAACAATGACATAAGTCAATGATACTAATTTATCCATAGGTGGTTATAATTAGTAGCATGATAGTGATACTTTGATTTACCCAAATATAGTTATAATCAGGAACACTTGATATAAAATGAAATAAGAAATGAAGGATGCAACTACCAATCCATTATCATACTACTTAAAAATGTTGCTTTTATCTAGAAGTTTGAATCAACTACTAAAACTTGATCAAAACCTACTTGATGAAAGTGATTTTAACAAATTAAATGGAACCAAGGTCAAAGGGGTTGATTAGGGATGGTTAAAATAACTTAATTGATAGGAAAGGTATGATATAATGGTATATGGTATATAGTACAAAGAAGGATGTTGATATTATGGTATAATGGAAATGGGTGTCATAAACAATATTTTAGGTCTCTCAAGTGAAGTAATGCTTGAGGTGTATAATTTTAATTAGTTCATCAAGTTAATCATAGGTTAGAGTAACAAACCTGTATGCTCTTGATCCATAGTTCTCAACAATGATATATGGGCCTATCTAGTTAGGTTTAAACTTTCCCTTTTGTTTCTTCTCATCTGTGGTATTATGTTAGTTTTATTTGAGAACAAGATCACCAATATTAAATTCTCTATGTTTGACCCAATGGTTATAGTCATCATGGAGTCTATTCTAGTATTATTGAAATTTTTTGGTTATGGCCATGCATTTATCATCAAGTAAATCTAGCTCTAGTAGGCAAGCTACTTGATAATCTTCATCATCTAGAACATGTTTCAACAAACTATGCAAAAAAGGTAACTCGACCTCAATGGGAAGAATGGCCTCAATGCCATAAACTAGGGAATATGGAGTGGATCCTATTGGGGTACAATATTTGGTGTGGTATGCCCAAAGGGCAGATAAGATTTAGAGGTGCCAATTATGGCCAACATCATTGAAATTATTTTTAAAGATGTTTACAATGGTTTTGTTGGATACTTCTACTTAGCCATTACCTTGTGGGTAATAAGAGGTAAATTTTTTTTAGTAATGTTGTACTTGACACATAGTGATTTGACATCATTTTTATTAAATGATCCATAATTATTAGATATAATATAAAATGGGATACTATAGCAGCACATGAGATGGTTGACAATGAACTTAGAAATTTGTTTTCCAATCATGTAAGTGAGGGGTATAACTTCAACCCACTTATTGAAATATTCAGTTATGTTAAGGATGTGTTTATGCCCATCAGATGAGGTTGGGTTAATTTTCTTAATGAGATCAAATACCCATGTGGAAAATGGCCATGTTGTAAGCATTGGTTTTAGTGTTTTGGATAAGGCATGAATTAGATTGGCATGTCATTGACATTTGTCACACTTTTTAACATACAAAGTTATATTTGCATCTATAGTTGGCCAATAATACCCAGTATGTAAAAGTTTTTTGGCTAATAATACCTAGTATGTATAATCTTGTAGATAATTAAGTAGATCTACTTTTTAAATAACTATGGTCTTATTGTTTAAAATATAATGTCATAATTTTTGAGCTACAAAGACCATAGCTAAATAGGATTTTTCAATGGGCATATAATTGTGATCATATGTGACCAGTGTATGGCTTAGATAGTAAACAACATGTTATTTTCCATTATTGTCATGCTAATATATAAGTTCCCCATGGATTTGTCAATGGTAGATAGATACATTAAAAATGACTTTCTTGGCATTGGTGGTAACAAAATAGATATATTTTCAAGATAGTCCTTAAATGCTAAAAATCTTTATGGAATTAATTATCCCAATGAAATGTGACACATTTATTTGGTAAGTATGTAAATGTATGACATTTTTTATCCAAATAATAAATGAAGCATTTGATAGACTCAATCTTTCCCTACAAATTGTGGAGATACTTCAAATTGGAAAGTGGTGGCATATTGATAATTTCTTGTACTTTAGATGGATCAAATTCAATCCCTATATGAGACATAATTAACCCAATAAATTTACCTAAATTAACTCCAAAAACACACTACTTATGATTGAGTCTAACCTTGTATTCACACAGTCTCTCAAATATTCTTTGTAGTGATGGTAGATGAATAACCCTGGTATTTGGTTTACCCAATAGGTCATCAACATAGTATTTAACAATGTCATGTATCATATCATGAAATATGATGGTCACAGATCTTTGGTATGTGTCCCTAGTGTTTTTGAGACCAAATGGCATAAATTGATAACAAAAAATTCCCCATGGGGTGGTGAATGTTGTTTTGTGTTGGTCTTCTAGCACAATCTAGATTTGGGTGTATCCTTAAAATCCATCCATCAATGAAAGCATTACATACCCCACTGTGGAGTTAATAATTATGTTAATATTTTGTAGAGGAAATTTATCTTGAGGTAGGAATTATTTATATCTATAAAATCAGTGTAGATTTTGATTCCTTCTAGCTTCTTACTGACTAGCACAACCTTCAATATCCACTCTAAGTAGTCGATCAATTGAATACATATCACTTATAAGAGTTTTTCAAAATCTTTATTTACTAATATAAAAATGTGAGGATGCCTTTTACACAACCTTTGCTTCATGGCTTTGGCATCAATATGTACAACAATATGGTGTACAACTAAGGTAGGGTTCAAACCTAGCCTGTTAGAGTATGCCCAAGTAAATGTGTCAAAACATTCCACATAAGGGATATAAAGATGTCACATTCCTCCCTACTGATGGATGTGCCTAGTTTGATATATTTTGGGTCATTTTTAGTCTTGATGTTGACTTCTATAGTGTCCTCCATAATAAGAGTTGAACCATCTTCCACAATGGTTGGCAAAGATTTGAATTAGCCTACAATGTCAAAGTCCTCTATTTGGACTGGCCATGTGAAAAACACTATTAGAAACTCTTGAATGATTCGGTTGAAGGCATGTTATTCTTCAAAACTAAACTTAGGCCCATAGTCAAGTTCATCATTGGTGGTTTCCTGAACTATGTTTGAACACCCCCATCTAATGGTGCTTGAAATAGGTTTTCACTAGAAGAATAGCCTTTCTCTATACTTTTACCCTAGTTCTAAAGTACCTCAAAGATATTTTCACTTTGGGACCTCAATGTTTTATTTATTTTCTTGTGGCTAAGGGTGTTTACCCATTCTCTAAAATAGGTTGCATGATCCAATTTGATTCAGAACCCTTATTTTTGGTCTCCCAATAGAATATTGTCTCTTAGACAGAAAATCTGAAAAGGCCTAATCATTCTCAAACTCATCTACATACACTATGGATTGTCATGTTCCTAAGATATTCAAAATGATTGACCAACACTTGTTGATGGGAGGTGGATGGGGATACCATTGAGGTGGGTATCACTTTAGAAGATGTCCATGCATTGCTTGACTTCCTATAGGTAGGATGTTAGTGATCAATGACATACCAAAGGATTTAGATGAGAGGAGAGTGTTAGCCTAGTGGGATATATGCTTATATAGGATTTACCTTGGGTTGAGGGTGAGATTATTTGATGCTTACATTATGGCCATTCTAGACATCCATAAGGTAGTGATAGGACTTGTGAAAACATGAGTGTTATGTCATAAGTTAGATGGTAAGGTAACATTGTATGTGATATCCTTATGTCAATCTATATTAGATCATAAAGCACTCTATAATTTTAGGGCTGTCATATGGGTCCAGATCATGCATGATATGTATGGGATATTGTCTAGAGGGTTGAAGACTATGGGGCCTATATTTTTGTTGAGCACATAGATATACAATATGTTCCTCATGTATTGTCTATATGGATTACCCTATATGGTTGATGATAGGTTGCCTTGGGTCATGAGGTAGAGATAATACCATGTAGTGTGGGTCATGCCCCATGTGCTAGCTCTATATATGATCACATGAGGAGAGATTATGTGGTAACCTTATACACACATTGATATTAGATGGGCTAGTTGGTTTACCATTTCTATAGGCTTAGCATGCATGTAGATCATGGGTCACTATAAATCATGGGTAGAGATACATATAGTGGCACACTTTCCAAGATAATTAAGACTCCCACACCTAACAACCCATCTAGTAGTGCTTACTTATTAACCATGACATGCTAGAGATATGAGATAGAGGGGAGGAAGAGGGATACTAGTGGAGATACCAATGATCAGGCCTCAACATGATAAATCATTGACTAGTCAAGCATGATAATAGACAATAATGAAGCTAGCAAGGGGAGATGCTATGGACATGGATGCATGCACATAATAGATACCACAACTAAGGCAAAAATGAAAACCATGTTCACATTAGAGATGGAGCCACTATTGGTGAGAGGAGATGTAGGAAAGGGATAAAACATAGGGGGACCTAACAACCAATATAGGACATAGCTAGTTCATAGAGGCACCATTGAGGAGAGGGTCATGACATGCTCAAATGGTGACTCTTGGTTTTAATCTAGTGCAAATACAACCTATAAAAGATGTACTCAATAGGTGAGCATATGGAGAGACCATGATTGGTGATACCAACACTGATGAGAAATGTTTTAATGTTGATTTAAGTTATTGATATAGGATACTAGTTGTATTGTGATTATGGTAGATAGATGATTTTGAGATATATATGTGATTTGATTCTTATCTAGTTCTGGTTTTGTATATCCTATGATAGAGGAGGTTAGATGGGGATATTTTATTATGGCTATGCATTAATACATTTTAGATAGCATGTTGGCACCATATGACCCCACCACTCTGAATGTTCCTATGGTTATGTCTACCCCAACCCAAGTGGGCTTGTTTATATTGGAGGGAAAGGCCAAAAGGAAGCTTCAGGCATGTGGGGATGGACTATAGCCACTGAAAAATGTTGGAGAGGGAGAGGCATAGGCCTAGTAGGCCCTGACATAAGAGAGAGAAACACACATATCAACCACTATCTAACTTGGACAAGTTACAGGTTTAAGATCCTAGACTACCTCATTATATCCTAGGCATCTAAAGGTACATGGCTAGGCCATAAGATAGGTAGGATGAGCCCACCCTTATAAATAGAGTTATTGTATTTTTATTTTGTATGAAATATTATATATATATATATATATATATATATATATATAAGTTGACATTTGTATTGATATCATGAGTTATACTTGGATGTGGATGTTGATGCATGAATATATTTATTTCTATCACATGTGTTTATCTTTTGTTGTATATGCTATGGTAAATATATGATGAGTGTTTCTTTTATAGCATTATGTGATACACATGCATGGTTAAAAATATAAGTAATAAAAACAAATGTACTACACACTATATCATGATCGGAAATGCATAATAACAAAATATGACTAGATATAATAAACCAAATATCATAAAAGGGAAATAAATATTTTTAAACCATAAAAAGGTTTGCACCAAGTTAAAAATAAATAAAATCACACTATATCACATTATAAAGTATTAAAATATTATAATAAAATCAAAGTCACAAATAGAAAACAAATGGTATAAAAATAAAACAATTAAATCAATCAAGCATACTAGATCACACTAGGAAGTATAAAAGGAAAGACAAAATTGGAAAATGAGATTAAATTTATCACACTAATTCAAGCTAGGAAGTATGAAAATTTTAATTAAATGGCTATAAGAATACATGCAATCAAAAAAAAAAAGATAAAAAAAGTGAAAGATGAATGAAGTAAGCATAAAACATACTAAATCAATTTGGGAAGTATGTCAATGACATCCAACTCATAAAAAATCACTACTTATCTCAAATTTGATACATGTAATTTCATTGTGCCTTGGGTATTGGATTATTTTTTAAGTCTTGGTCCTATCCATGGTCTTACACTAAATCTCACAAAGGGAACACCAATGAGGTGGTAAAAACTATGAAAATGATTTTAAAAGATGTCTATAATGTGGTAATTTGTGAGGAAGGTCTAGTCCTATCTGAGGTCTTACAATGCCACTCACAAATGTAAACCCTAGGGGAAATGATTAGATAACAAAAAAATGTCTCAAAGGGAAATATTAAAAGTGTTGTAAATGAAAGAGGGAATGTAAAAATCATAATGTAGGAATATATGATAAGACCTTAGGAAACATGAGATATACTAAGTACATAGGAAAGACACTAAGTGGTTAGTGACCATCAAAGTACAAAGGATACCCGTTCATAATAAGCACAAAGATGTATAGGAAAATAAGTGAGATACTAAGATCGACTCATGTTGGTTAGATGAAAAATAAATTTAAAATGGGCATACCTTCCTACAACATGTTCCTCATTCCTTAGGACCTATTACAAAGCTATTAGTATACTATGAAGATTAATTACTTGTGTGGAAAATTAGGTATCACTAAAAGATTTTTTTATTCTACTTTCCAAATCTAATAGCCTAATCCACCCTAATGAACCTTGAATCTATCATGAATTTAACTATGGAGTTTAAGATTAATTTAGAAAAAGGATATGTGTTATGAATCAAATCTTTTAATGTGATTTGACTTTTGAAATTTGTATGTTGCATTTTTTTATCATTGCCTTTTGTTTAAATGATTTGGATTTTATATTTTATGAATTTTATGATTCCTCCTTCATATGGATTTGGAATAACCAACATAAGTGATAGAATTAATAAACATGAATGAGATTTATACTTTGGCTAAAGGGAGCTAAGTATCCAAAGACATGATGGATTAAAAACTTAGGCTTACTTATAAACCAAAATATTATCTCAATTTTCAACTATGTATGCTTTGTATGCAAAAGGAAACAGGGGAATAAAAGGAGATCCAAAGTGGATTGGTAATAATATGATTATAATAAGATATATTTTTTGCTAATTTATAAAATGGTAAAGAAAGATTACTAAGGGGAGAAAGGTTTGTTTAACCAAGTCACAATAATAATTATCCGTGTTATTGAGGTAAGGTAGCAAAAAAACATGAGAAAAGATAAAGGCATCCATGAAAATAAATAAACTCACAAATATAAGCATGTAATCATGGAAATCATAAAAATAAACCATAATAAAATATGAAAAGTAATGAAACCATATACAACGCAAAATGAATAATATAAAGATCCATGTGAAATAGATAAGTGAAGTAAAATTTGATACAGTCAAATAAAATAAAATATATAAAACTAGGCGACACATCCAATCCAAAATCATAATGAAGAAGAAAGTGAAAGAACACCATGTTATGTTCACAAATTTTGATAAATCTATCCATAAATATTATACATGACATTTTATATATCTCTATGAAGTTGGATCCTAATGCCAACAAGATTCTCATATATCCTCATAGAAAGCTATGAAAAGACCTCTCATCAAATTTCCTCAACAAAAAATGTCGGCATAACTAAAGGATAATTCTCATGAGGTAGTTCATGTGTATAATGGTGAATAGATACCAAAATATAAATGGTATCTATAGGACATGAATGTGGCACCATCGATGGGGAAGGACCACAAGTGGGGGAGAAGATGTAGGTGAAGTGGGAGTCATAGGTGAGGAAGGAGGATCATTATGATGTGGGTGACCTATGGAAGGATAAATAGTAGGCACAATAATGGTCTTAAGGTGGTCATGAAGATGATTCTAGAGAATTCAAAAATTATTGGTATGATGGGTACCGCACTGGTTCCAAAAAAAATACACCTCTCTATATTTTGGAATATACTCAAGTAACAACTTGGGAAGAGGTATAACCTTATCTTTAGGCTAAGGAAGGGTAGGATGTAATGTGTCAATATATTACCAAAGATTTTGATAATAGGTGGAAGAATGATTATCTATGTTGTGTAAGTAACATATAAGCTTGTTAGTAGACTTTAGGGGTGTACTAATGGAATGAGTAGAAGTAAAATTTGGGGATGGATGGTATAGCTAGAAGTCTCTAGTCTAATGACATAAAAATATGTAGATATCATAGTAATGTTGATCAACCCATTGGGTGGGTAGGGGATCAATTTGTGGAAAAAGAAGGCCATTACCAAGGGAGGTGGGATGGTGGAGAGTCTTTTCTAGGTTTGTCTAAAGGATAAGTAGAATAAAATATAAGATGAGGCTTAGTTAAAGGTAGAATGGGAGTAGGAACCAGAGTAGGCTCAACTGAGGGTGAAGTAAGACATATAGAAGGCTTAAGAGGAGTAACTAATATATCTAGGGGAAGAAAACTATAAGGATCCTAATATCTAGAAAAATAATGACTAATCATATCATTATCCATGAACATGCTACTAAGAGGCTCTACCAAAACTAGAGGTGTACCTATTATCTTCTCAGACTTATACCCTTGTGAAGGTTGTTTCAAGCCTTTACATTTTGTAATAACATGGAGAAAATGATAGGATATGGGGACCTAATAGGTGGATTTAATCTCTATATTTTAAGATCTATCTCCCGTTTATGTATCAATTAGGATATTTACACTACACTACCAGCTTGCTAGAGAAAAGAGAAGAAGATAAACTAAAAACCTATCTAACTAAGGTGATACACCAAAATGTCCCCTTAAATTTCCTAAAATGAACTAAGAAGGATGAATTAAAACATGTACATAATTTCACTACTCAAGTAAAGGTTATCTAAACATAAATGTTTCACATAGAGGCTTATCTTGATGCATGATCTAAGGCATTTGATTAATAAGTCTCTCAAATACACTAAGGAAGGATTACACTTACCATACATACAAAACTATTAAATCTCACTATGAAACCTATAAGGATGATTAACCACCTACAAATAGGTAAATAGGAGAGGACAAATGTGAGTAATCATTCACTATCACTGGCATTCATCTACAAACCATGAGCATACACTTGTTACAAGTATTTAGGAGGACAAACTTCAGTTTTATTTAGTTCATAGAGCCAAGTACAAGTGTTTTTATGATCATATATTTTCCACAACTCATGTTAAGGATTCTTACAAATTCCAAAAGTAGGCATACTTAAATAAAAATTGAGAAAGGAGGGAGAGATATAAAATCCAAGAACTTAGGGATGAGTCATCCACCTAGTCATCCTCGAACTCCAATGTAGCACTTTCCTGATTCTCTATTTATTCTCTTAGAGAATGGCATAGGAGGTATATATGATTTTTATTGGAAGGATTGAATAATTACTGAGTATTTATTAGTCTTGTTTGACCCATTTGAGTGCCTATATTCTTTCTTGCACACCCTACATACTAGCTTGTTTGTCTTTCTTGATGAATAATTTTTTTTCCTTGAAAATAGGTCTTCAAGCCCTCATAAATTCCTCCATTAAATTATATTTAAATATTATTCTCATTAATTTATGAGGTCTCTCCTCTTTGAAAGGGTTTTTACAAGACTTTTCGAGCTTATTTAACTTTGTCTACTTGCTTGGCATAGGAGAGGAAAAGGTTTCCTTGAAGTTGTTGATGACTCTTTCAAGCATTTAAAATATTATTAAAACCAAATTATTGATTTTTTATCTCCATCCAAGTGGCATATAAGGTGAGAAACAATATTTATTAGCATTTTGAATAACTCCAACGTATTGACTTGGTGGTTTCATAACTTGAAATCCTCTTGCATCATGGTGTATAAAGGAGAAATTTGGTTTTACGTTGAAGAAATAAATATAAATCACTACATGAACTCTAAAAATCATAAAACACATGAAATAAGATAGTTGGATCCATCAAATAGTTCAAAATATGTGATTTTGTTTCAAAAGGTCTCATTTAGCCTTATTCCTTATAACCCTCAAAATTGGTAAACCTCCTTGTGTAGAAGAATGTATGGAGTTTACTATATAAATAAGAAAATATTTGAGGACATATTATCAGGTAAGATCTCCATGCCAATTTTTGGATTTTGTAATCTTGTGCAAGTAGGCAAACCAAGAAATGGCCAAAAAACTAGCCCTTTCTCAAGCCTATTTTGGACTACCTTCAAAAATTAGGTTTGTTTGAGAATTTTCAAGATAAATTGTATGTTTTTTTATAATTAAAAAAGTAAATTCAAACAAAAATCATCCTCCCCAACCATTTCCATCTATATATGATCCTATATACCTAATTTTAGGCTCAAAATCTCACAAAAGTACACTTTTTCTTGAAATTATAAAGGTGTAAGTAAAAAAAATGTTATGAAAAATACCTCATTAGAGTTATCCATTATTTTTAATTATTTTAAATTTCATTCCAACCCATTTGTGTTTCCTTACAAGTCCATTTCCCGAAATTGGTCAAAACTAGTCTTCTAAGTAGCATGTGAGTGCCTTTTCATCTTAACGATGATTCATAAAGTACAAGTTTTTAATCCCAAAACTAATGAAAATAATCTAGATTTTGGGGACCCATATAACATACCCTATGTTCTTGAGCTCTCATTCTAACTATCAAGTAATATCTAAGCAAAAGATGGTGACCTTTGACTAACAGATAATGCATTCTATGAGGTTGAGAGAGAGATATGGCTCAAATTGACATTTTTGAGTTTGATTATGAGTTATAATACCTTAGTAAGGTATAAAAAATCTATATTGACTATCTCTAATTGTATTAATTGTCATATATTCCATTAAGACCCTATGAAACCTCTTTGACTGAGATTGAGGGTTTATCAGCAAAACACAAGAAGTTACCCTTGTTGATTGCATTTGCTCTCTTCATTATAAATGAGACCTTAATATAGATATATTAAAATTTTTAGTATGGATTTAACACTAAAAATATCATTAAAAACTTTAATTTTCTTTGATTAAACCATCTAACCTTTAGACACTATGCTTAATCAATCTTTATGGTACACACACTAGCTATAGGTGATCAATCTTGGTTTCTTGGCCTCCAATGGAGAAAGTTAGTATAATTAAGTAATTTAATAGGTCTAAAAATGATTTTTAAAGTATCCAAACTTCAATTTATCTCTCCTATAAAACTTTATTAACACTTCCATCTATCATAAGCCTATATTTCTTTCATCTAGGCCTTAGCAGGCATATTAGACAACATTGGATCTCAAGATCCTCATCACCTTGATTTAGGTCCATATTGTTAAATAATATGTATATTAATATCATTATAGTATTTTAATAGTTAATTAAAGGTATTCTAAACATTAACACCATGTAATCTACTAAATCAGGTCATTACCAAACTTTATCATTCACACATGCCATCATTATTACATATAGGCCTAGAAACTGAGTTAAACTCTCATAAAGATACTCATGAGCCCATAGATATGTTTCATTCACATTTTAATTTTAATATACCACTATTATGTCATAAAAATTTCATACATAATATTTTGTAGTCTACTACCTTGAGGCAACTTGGATCACCTATTCATGAGGGCTTAAGAGTCAAAAAACCAATTTGACCTTAGAGGTCCTACCCTATCATTATTTTACTCTCCTAAGGATCTAATATTAATGAAGAATTATTATTTTTTATTCATAATTATAAACCATCAAGAACCAAATTTTAATACAAATATTTCATATGTTCTGCATGCTCAAGAATAGGCTTATAGGTCTGAGTTGAATATGCCTTGACTGTAGGTGCTTTACAAGGTTTTAGAGTTGAAATGTTTGAACATTCTAATTTTATTTCATTTATCCTATAATATAAAGTGACACTTTTCATATTTAATTTATCTATCTAAACTCCACTCCCACTATACACATTTCATTCACTTTTCAAGTTTAAAACCTACTTAAGTTACCTAAGGAACCTATAGGTGTGATTGATAGTCTTGATTACCAATTTTGGGTTTGGGATTACATTTACAAATCTTTAAAAATTCAATAGTATTTTGTTTCAAAATTAATGGCTCAGTTTCCTATCTTTAACCTTATAATCCTTTTGAACCTTATAATCCTCTCAATACCTTGTATACCTACAAATACATACCTTCCTTCTCTAGTTCTACTTGTGGCAGGCCCATAGAAGATAGGCTTAAGGTCCCTTGAGTGTTAAGCTCTAAGATTTAGTATTATTCAACTAAAATATTGAACTCTTGATGGTATTTTAACCTCATGTAAGGTTCCTTCATGCTCAAACTTAACCTTTTGCACCCTTATCAACACTTCTATATATTTATCAATACATGCATGTTTCCCCTTTACTCTACTTGTAACAGGGCTATTTAAGCTCTATTAGTTGATGATGAAATAACTAAGAGAGATGTAAAATTTCTTATATACTTACCCTACACTTGGCCTAGATTTAGGTTTAATCAAATAGTGTTGATCTTTCACTTCCTTTAATCCACAAGCCTTCTTCATGTACAGGTTTATAGGTGTCATTTTTGACTTTTATAGGGTCTTAACTAAGTATTGATCCTTTATACTATTTATAGGGACATAGACACCATGTTACTCTCATAATAAATTTTTTATACGTTTTATCATCTTACACCATCGTTCACAAGTATGTTTTATCTCCATTTTACCTTGACAAACCATTTAACCTTGATAGACCCGTATGACTATATCAGGTTCATTTGGTTGCAAGACTCATTAGGTTTAGTTTTATTAGATTATTTTAAGCCTTGCTTATGCTAATTATATCTTCATCCTTAACACAAAACTCTCTTTGACCTCTTTGATCTTCAAATTCCTCCATTTAACACACAAAACCAATCTCTTTTCCTATCACATCCATGATGAGCCTGTATGACATTCTACTAGGCCTAGACCTTTATTTTATGTATTTCACCTTTGTTAAAGTAATTTTTCCCCCTTGGTGAGAATTTATAATTCATATGGTTATTTTACATATTTTAATAGATCATAGATTGATTCAATAGGCTCAAGACTACTTTATGATCACTAGGATATATATCTCACAAAAGGATGAAACCTATAGGTTTGTGTTTCATTAAAAAAATCTATTTTATACACCATAACTAGTTATACCAACCCTTGGATGGATTCAAGATTCAATATTTAACCTCTTTCATGAGTTATATATTCTCAAAAAAGCTTTCACCATGTAAGATAAGACATTTTAACCACGTTTTGTTTAGGTACATCCACATAGTCTTCAAGATGAGTCATGATGTGACCCTTTAGGAGACTAGTATATAATTATAAAATGATTATAGAGATTTAGATGAAGTTAAAATATGGTGGAAACATCTTCTAATCTTTTTTATACATTAGAGTCTATAGATAACTTTGAAACTCATGTGTAAACTTGTAAATAGTTCTTATGAAGTTATCTTTCTCAAATGACCTCCCACACATGCCAACTAGGTGGATGAAGGTATAATATGTTTATTTATACCTTTTATGATCCTTTAAAATTACTGATATATTCCCAAATCATTTTAAATATCATTTCAAGGAGAAAAAGTTAGCTTGTGGGGTCGATTATCTCATTTAGACTGCCCTACCTTCTTAGAGATTGTTCATAAAAGAGAGGTGATGGATCTAAAAACTAATGCCAAATTTTTTAATATTAATAATAACCCATCATTTATAAAAAATATAAGTACCCAACTCTCTCTCTCTCTCTCTCTCTCTCTCTCTCTCTCTCTCTCTCTCTCTCTCTCTCTCTCTCTCTCTCTCTCTCACATCCATACTAAGCACTTGAAATTTGCCTTTGTGAGCTTGTGAAGAGAGAGATGGAGGAGAAGAAGCATGTTTTGAAATTTTAAGACCTGTGAGAGCTTAAAAATCATGAAGATGACCTTTATAGGACTAAAAGACACTTTGAAGATGTTCTCACCTAAAAATGAATATCCTAAGTCCATACAAACTCCCAAAATTACCATTTTTGGAGTAAAATTGAACTATTTTGACATGTAAATCATTATTATAACTTCCTTTTAACATAAGTACATTGAAAAATCATATTAAATCTTTTAAAAGTGAAATGGAATCTGTATTCCATATTGACCATCTTGTAAATTGACTTAAAACCCATTAAAAGCATTTTCAAGTGAAAAGAAATATATTGTATATTGGATGATCTCATGTGGAGAAACTATATCAACCCAAGACCTTTTATGACTTCAAAGGACTTATTTACCATCTTATCTAATTCTCCATGCAAGAAACTCACTTTGAGAAGGCTTAACTTGGTCACAATTGAAACCTTGGTTTTCCAAAAACCTTAAACTTTTCTAAAGTACCTTAATTTCATCAAATAAGACTCTTGATATTTAAAGAAAGTGACCAAGTAAGTGGACTTGACCTGATAGACTATGTACCCTCTTGACACAAGATGACATACTACTAGGACCCACTAGACTAACTTTCAGAGTATTGGAAAGCTTGTCAAATATACTACCTTAAAAAGTGCTAACAAGGCTAACAAATGTTCATTTTAAGGCATCATAAGGCATGGGGTGGGTTACGATGAGACCATGTTATGTCTCATTATATCTATCAAATAACATCCCTTTTCTTGCATAAGAAGTGGATCTAAATGTAGTCTCCAAACTTATGGTTTATTTAGAATAAAATAACAGGTATATATCATATTTTTCCTTTAAAATTAATTTTTATCTATATTTTATCTATTTTTGAATTATTATTCAAAGGGAAAAGATGTCAATGTGTGCATACATAGTTCATATTAAGCTATAATGAATAAAAGTATGAAGATTAACCATTCAAAAATAATGTTGAAGTAGTATCAGAGTCTTATACAATGGATCCAACATTTTGGTCAAGTTACAAACTCCCACAAGCTTGCTAAAAACTCCCACATGCTTGTTATAGACTCCCATAGGCTTGCTACAACATCTACTAGTTACATCAGACTAGTTATGGATTACATCACACCAAATATAGGTTTCATCAAGTTTACTACAGACTTCATCAAACTTGTTACAAACTACATCAAGACTGTTATGGATTTCAATAGAACTACTATCTATTTATTTGGAAAGTATTTCTAAATTTATTCTAATGATTACTTGGTTTGATCTAGCTATCACAGGAATGCTTTCCATTTGAAATCTTTCTATGTATATATTTCTATATATAGATTTTCCATTATGGATTATATTCAAATATATATTTATGCTATTTCATTCCAATAAATAGCTCTCTCCATATTTGGTAGAGATTGAGATTATGTTGTAATAAATTTCACTCTTATAATAAATATCTCTCTCCATATTTTATGGATATTAAGTTAGGATAAAGTATCTAGGTTGTTAATCCTAAATAAGTATTGGTTGGAAGCATGAGATTATAAATGCAACCTCCCATACCTGAATGAAATCAATAAACATACTTTTATTTCCATCATTATGAGTAACCTATTCTAAAATTTATGTTCTGAGTAAAATCCTCTTTTGAGAAATGAGCTAGCCACTCATTCCAAGGAAGATGGATCAATTTATTTTTATTTATTTATTTTGTAATTATCATTTTTAATGTAAATTATTAATTTATTTCTTTGTTGTTGTAAACATTTATTTTTGTACAATTTGTGTGAACCTGTAGGTGTTTGATTTATTTGTTATTTATTTTCAATTTAGATATTTACTATAAGTGTGCTTTGATTTCTACAAGTGTGATTTTAAATTCCTACAAGTGTGGAGTGTGATAGAAGGAACCATTAACCAAAGATCTCTTTTTTATATTTCATACAACCTTTGGACACTACCATAGATTGACATTATTAAATGAAGAGGATTGATGACCTTCATTAGGTTATAAATAGGGTAATCAATCATGATAAATAAATTTTCAAATTATAAAAGTGATAGTTTGACTTATGAGGTTAAACTTGTCAACATTTTGGTGACTAAATTGGGAAGCATGCCTACTATGCTTATGAACCATTAACTTTGAAACTCTTTTAAGCTCATGGAGTCTCTATCAATCTGATTTGAATACAATCAGACCTTGGCTTTGGCTTCAAGAATCTTGAACAAGATAAGGTGATAGATTGACCTCTAAAATAAATAACATAAGGACAAACACACACAATAAGACAAAAACACAAAAAAAACACACTCCTATCCTAATAAAAAACTAGGGAATACAAAAAACATAATAAAAATACTATAAAAACTAACCTCTAAGCATGATCCTCCTGGATCAAATGGGATATTTTAAAGATCTTTTTTATGAGGTGAATAATGGGACAAAACAAGCTGCCTCTTAAACATAGTTTTTAATAGGACATGTTTCTTGCTTGTTAACTCTCTTATAATGTCTTCAAGTGAGTTAAAAACAAAAAATAAATCACCAATAAAGATATATTCATCTTTAAATTCAAGACCCACTCTATACTACTTGTTAGCTAAAACCTCAACAAATGACACTTCATTTAGGCATTGTCCTTGGATCTCTATGGCATCTTGACTGACCTCATTCATTTTATTAGCTATTATAAGTTCATCAAGATCTTTTAGGATATTTGCATATTCAATCCAAGCTACATCATGGTCTTCAACTAGTTTTTCTTATCAAAATCATCATAAACATGCTCAATAAGAAATGTACCTTTGCAAAGGTCTTCAATCTCTTGAAGATATTCAATGTACTACTTCTAATAACTTTTTATCTCCTCACTTTTATCAAATTAAATGAGACCAACTTGTATAACATCTTGATCCTTATCTTTAAGAGCCATAGGGCTATAAATAATCTCAAACCTCTCTATGTAGTCATGATCTGATAAGGAGCCAACTTCTTAAAATTTAACTCTTTTCTCATTTGAAACCCTTTAAACTTCATCCAAGATCTCAACTTCTCTCTCTGCTCAAGCTCACCTTCTCAATCATTTATAAAAACTTATTTTCCCCCCTTATTCACCATGAGGGGTGATAATGGTGAACTCCTCATACTCATTTGAGTCACCTTATTCACACTTCCCTTGAGAATCACCTAAATTTGAAAATTATTCATATATCTTCCATTGAATAGGCTTCTCTTAAAGAAGGTAAATGGTGGGAGTGAAAAGGAATTCATTTTTTTGAGTGGAATTATGAGGCATGGTAGGTTGCTCATGATCAATCTTTAGAATATTGAGGGTAATGGAAATATCTAGGGAGTCTTGAAGAGGAGGGAAAGAGAAAATTTTAAATAATTCTTCATTTTACTTATTACACTTGGAAATCACCTTTTAAAGTCTTAAACATCCTCATCCTCATGGAAAACTTGAGCTTGAGGGATGGGTAAGGAGGAACTAAAGATATAATAAGGTTCAGTCTCTTGAATATGTATATGAGTCTGCTCTTGATTTCAACTAGTGGGCTCCCTTAGATTAATTTGAGAATGATCAATGACTTCATGAGAATAAAGAACACAAGAAAGCTGATAAGGAATACAAGAGGATTCTTATCATAGCTAATCTAACTCTATTTTCTACCTCTCCCAGGTCTCTATCTTATTCAATATAAAATTACACAACTCATTCCTCTCTAATGGATCACTAGATATAGCTTGAAATATCCCACTCACTTCCTCATATTGATAATTTAAACAAGACTTTCATGCACATTTTATTATTTTACTCTCCATCTCATCTATTCTTTCTTAAAAATAAAGGTTGTTCATAATCATCATCATAGCCATATGGGGAAGGTATAGACTGATGACTAGATTGATATGGCTCAAAAGGAGGGTAATATTCATAATATTGATAGTAAGGATAATGAAAATCTTGATAAAGTTACTAAGACATATAGTTAGGGTCATATGAAGGCTGATAAGGAGTACTATAAAAATGATATGACCCATCATACTATTGACAAGACTAATCATATGATTGATAAGACTCTTGGTAATAATGATAAGGTTCATGAAAATGTTGGTATGATTAATTATAAGACTAATAAGGATGTATAAGACATAAATTATTTTCATACCCAACCATCAAACTTCATTAAGATAATGAATTGAAAACATAACTTACTTGAACTAGTGTTTGGGCTATTAGAACTAGCTAATTGAGATTGAATATGCTATTAATGTTTTGAATGCCTCTAAAGGATGATCTATATAATAACAACACCAACAATCCTTCCATTGTTTTGGACCTTGGTCCTACCAAACATGCCAAAAACTATTATCTTATCAAACTTTTAGCTTTGTGAAGGTTGTTTCAAGCCTTCACATTTTGGGGTAACATGGTGATAATCCTAGGATGTGGGGACCTAATAGGTGATTTTAATCTCTATATTTTAAGGTATATCTCCCCTTTATGTATCATTTAATATCTTTACACTACACTACCACCTTGCAAGAGAAAAGAGAAGAAGGTAAATTGAAAGAAAACCTATCTAACTATAGTGATACACCAAAATGTCTCTTTCACTTACTTAAAATGCAATAAGAAGGTTGGATAAAAACATGGACCTAATTGCACTACTCAAGTAAAGGTTATCCAAACATATTTTTTTCACATGGAGGATTAGCTTGATGTATGATCTAAGGCATAAAATCAATAGGTCTCCCAAAGACACTAAGGAAGGATTATAATTTCCATACATACCAAACTATTTAATCACACTATTCAACCTATAAGGATGATTAAACACCTATAAATAGGTAAATATGACAAGATAAATGTGAGGAAACATTCAATATCACTGACATTCATCTACAAACCATGAGCATACACTAGTTAAAATAACTGAGGAGACCAAAATTTAATTTTATTTAATTCATAGAGTCAATTACAAGTATTTTTTTGAGCAAGAATCTACCAAAAATTAGCTTATGGATTATTAAAAATACCAAAACTAGGCATACTTAAAGAGAAAGTGAGAAATGAGGGAGAGAGAAAATCCAAGAACTTAGGGATGATTCATTGACCTAGTCTTCCTCCAACTCTAATGTATCACTTGCTTTATTCTCTCTTTCTTCTCTTGGATAATGGTGTAAGAGGTATAGAGGATTTTTTTTGGAAGGGTTTAATAATTTTTTAGCATTGATTGGTCTTGTTTGACCCATTGGAGTTCCTATATTCTTTCTTGTACACCCTACATACTAGATTGATTATCTTCCTTGAAGAATAAGTCTTCTTCCTTGAATATAATTCTTCAAGTCCTTATCAATTCCTCATTTTAATTCTATTAAATACTTTTTCTCATTCATTTATGATGTTTCTCCATTTTGAAAGTGATGTTAAAAAACTTTTCAATCTTGTTTGACTTTGTCGACTTGTTTGGCATAGGAGAGGAATAGGTCTCCTTGAAGTTATTGATGACTCTTTCAAGAATTTGAAAGCTTCTTAAAGCAAACATATTGATTTTTTCTCCATCAAAGTGGCATAGAAGGTGATAATCAACCTTTATTAGCACATTGAATAACTCCAATGTATTTATTTGGTGGTTTCACAACTTGAAATCCTTTTCTTATATCATGGTGTAAAAAGGAGAAATTTGGTTTTTCCTTGAATAAATAAATATCCCTCAATGGATGACCTCTTAATTTCATAACAGACCTAAAAAAAGACAATTGGAGCCATCAAATAGTTCAAAATATGTGATTTTACTCTAAAAGGTATCATTTAGCCTTATTCCTTATAACCCTCAAAATAGGTAAACCTCCTTGTTAAATAGAATTTATAGAGTTTAATAAATAAATAAGCACATATTTGAGGACCCAATATCCCATTGGATCTCCATTTCATGTTTTAGGACCCAAATATGACTGGAAGTGTCCTTGCATAGAAATTGATTTTTTGCTCAAATGTCTTCCCACATAAATAAAACTTATATTAAATGTTTTATTAACTTTCCCCATGCTAAGACCATACTCCATTCCAATTTTGGGATTCTAGAACCTTGTGAAAGTAGGCAAACAAGGAAATGGCCAAAAAACTAGCCCTTCCTTAAGCCTATTTTGGATTGACTTAAAAAATTAGGTTTGTTTGAGAAATTATAAGGTATATTGAGTGGATTTTCAGAATTTATTAGGTAAAATAATTCTAAAACCATCATCCCTAACCATTTTCATTTGTCCATGATCCTCTATTCTTTATTTTAGGGTCAAAATCTCACAAAAGTATAATTTTTCTTAAATCCGTATAGGTGTAGGTACGCAAAAATTTCATGAAAAGGAACTAATTGGATTTATGCATGATTTTAAATTAGTTTAAAGGTCATTATATCCCATTTTAGGTTCTTAGTAAGTATATTTCCCCAAACTGGTCTAAATTGGTCTTCTATGTAGCCTATGAGTGCCATATCATCTTAACAATGATTCATAAATTATATGGGGTTAATCCCAAAAATAATGAAAATAATTTGGAGTATTGGGACCCATATAACATCCCCTATGGGACTGATCTCCCATGTTAATTTTCAATAAATATCTAAGAACAAGAAGGTGACCTTCGATTGGTAGAAAATGCATTCTATGAAGTTGAGAGAGAGATATGCCTAAAATTATAATTTTTGAGTTTGATTATGAGTGATAATACCTCAATAAGGTTTGAAACATCTCTATTGACCATATCCAATGATATTCATTATCATATCTTCCCCTCAAACTCTATGAAACCTCTTTGACTGAGATTGAGGGTTTGTAATCAAAACACTACAAGTTACCCTTACTAACTATATTTTATCTCTTCACTCTAACTAAGACCTTCTTAGAGCTTGCTCTGATAAAACCATCTAACCTTTTGACACAATGCTTAATTAATCTTTAGGGTACATAGACCAACTATAGGTGATCAGTCTTGGTTTATCGGCCTCTAATAGAGAAAGTGAGTTCATGAAGGCCTTAAATAGGGATAAACATGATTTTTAATGCTTTTATACATAAATTTTTCTCTCCTATCAAACCTTATTAACACCTCCATCTATCATAATCCTCTCTTTCATATAGGCCTTAGCAAGCCTAGTAGACAACATTGGATCTCAAGATCTTCACCACCTTGATCTAGGTCCATCTTGATCAACAAGAGGTATCATATAATCATGATGATATTATAATATTTATTTAAAGGTATTTAAAACATTAGGACCATGTAATCTACTAAATTAGGTCATTACCAAACTTTGTCATTCACATGTGCTATCATTGTTACATATAGGCCTAGAAACTAAGTTAGACTCTCCTAAAGATAATCATGAACTTTTATAGATATTTTAATTTCCATTTTAATTTTGACATAACACTCTTAAATCATAAAATTTTCATATATAGTAATGTGTATCTAATACCTTGAGGTAGCTTAGATCACCTATTCAAGAGGGTTTAGGAGTCAAAAAACCAATTTGACCTTATAGGTCATGCTTTATCCTTATTTTTCTCTCCAAAGGACCTAATATTCATGAAAACTTATGTTTAAGTTTTATTAATCAATCTAAACCATCAAGAACCAAATATTAATACAAATATTCCATGTGTTATTCATGCTCAAGAATAGGCCTGTAGGTATTAGCTGAATCTACCTTGACTGTAGGTTCTTTGCAAATTTTTAGAGTTAAAATATTTGATCATTATCTATAATTTGTTTTAATGTTTCCTATAATTCCAAGTGTCTCAACTGAATTTGCCTTGACTGTAGGTGATTTACAAAGTTTTAGAGCTGAACTATTTAATCATTCTCTTTAATTTTATTTCATGTTTCTTATAATCCCAATTGAATCTTTGCATCTTTAAGTTATATTTGTAAACTACAATCCCACTATACACATTGCATTCAATTTTCATTTCTAAAACCTACTTAAACTACCTGATTAACTTGTAGGTGTGATTAGGAGTCTTGATTGCCAATTTTGGACTTGGGATTTCATTTAAAATCTTTAAACATCCAATAGTATTTTGTTTCAACATTGAGGTATTGGTGTCCTATCTTGAACCTTCTAAACCTATTGAACCTTATAATCTTCTTAATACCTTGCATACCTATAAGTACATACCTTCCCTTTTTAGTTCTACCTATGACAAGCTTTTTGAAGATAGGCTTAATGTCTATTGGGTGTTAAGCTTTGAGATTTAGTCTTATTCCATTAAACTACTCACCTGTAGATGGTATTTTAACCTCATTTAAGGTTCCTTTATGATCATACTTAACCTTCTACACCCTTATCAACACTTTCATCTATTTATCAATACATGTACATTTTCCCTTTACCCTACTTGTAACAAGCCTATTTGGGATCTATTAATTGATAATACAATAAAAAAGATAAACAAAATATTTTCTAGAGACTTCCCTTACACTTGGCCTAGATTTAGGTTTAAAAAAATAGATTTGATCTTTCACTACCTTTAATCCATAAGCCTTCTTCATGTACAGGTCTATAGGTGACATCTTTTACTTTTATAGGGTCTTACCTAAGTCTTGACCCTTTATAATATTTCTAGGGGCATAAACACTATGTTATTATCACCATAACTTCTAAAGACCTATTATCATCTTACATCATCATTCACAAGTATGTTTTATCTCCATTTTACCTTGATACACCATTTTACCTTGATAGGCCTATTTGACTATATTAGGCTCACTTGGTTGAAACAATCATTAGGTTGAGTTTTCTAAGATTATTTTAAGCTCTGATGATGCTAGTGAGGCATTCATCCTTCACCCAAAACTCTCTTTGACCTCTATGATCTTCAAAGTCCTCTGTTTAGCACACTATTGATAATTTGGAATGTCAAGACCAAATTTTAACCTCTATAGTAAAAGAATTTCCACAGTCATCATAGTGTCTCATTTTTCATGTGAAGAGTGCATTTTTTTGTGTCATGTTCAAAGTGCTAAGTGTATTTTTGAGGTATTGACAAGGTTTAAAGTGGTTATGTGGTTTTAAAGTGTTCTAAAGGAGATGGAAAAAAGAAGACAAATGATGAACTGTCATGAATATTTTATAGTATATTTTCATATAATGAAGGTATGAAATGAACATAAACTTGAGAGTATGACCAAAAATTATTAAACATTTCATTTTAAGCCTTTTAGAAGGCTATGACATGTTTAGTTGACGTTCAATGGTAGTTGTTCTTCAAAAAACTATGTTATTTTACCAGAAAAGGACAATAATTGGTCTTTAAATGTAAATTATGGTATTAAAATGCCATTAAAATATTCAACTTACTTTTTAAAATATTAATATATATGAATTTATATTATTTATAAAATTTCATTTTTGAAAAAAACCACTTAAAGTAAGTTTGAGTGTGAAAAGGGGCTTTTTGAGTTCCCACGTGCCAATTTTGGACTTTTAAAGGTGTAAAATTATTAAATATTTGTCTTAAAATCATGATTTACTCATGGATCTTCTCCAAATTTCTAATTTTGGTGGTGGAAGAGCATAAGTTTTCATAAAAGGGTAGAAAAGAGTTATTTCATGCATTTTTCATGAAGAGTAAGAAATCCATATGGCCATCCATATAGTAGGGGTTTTAAAAAAGAGAAGAAAGGAATGGTAGAGGTTAATGATGAATTTCATGACATTTGGATTAAAAACAAACTCAAAAAATGCCTCTATGCTTTAATTGGTTTCTTTGCACATAAGGACTGCCTTCTAGGATTCATGATGATACAACCATTAGAGAGAAGAAACAAGTCTAAAATTTTTATCAAAAAAATTAGACTCAAGGAGATTCCTTATGGAGTAAGTGGATCTTAATTTGGCCTCATCTCCTTCAATACCCATCCATTTTAAGTCAATATAAATTATGCAATCTTTCATCCATGAAGGCAACTAGTTTTCTATAATTTCTCCTCACTAGGGCATCATTTAAATAAATTTCAAGTTTGAAAGGATTATTTGGAGCATAATTTAACTTTCTATGGTAGACACTAGGTCCTTTTCATACATGTGAGAGCCATACAAATATCAATAAGACAAGAAGTATAAATTTACATTATATAAGCATGTAAAGGAGATTATATGGTATATGAGAGAGAAAGAGCTTAAAAAATTTATTATTTTCATGTTTAAAAGGATATCATTCATGTTTTAATATGTTTCTCATGACCAATTTCTCATGATAATATTCAAAAATATTCACAACATAGTTTGTATGCAATCATAAATGCATCATATCTATAAATTGATCCTGGCTCAAAGAAGATAAAGCATACCTACACTTCTAAGTGGGAATATATTTGTTAAGTAGGAAAATGACCAATATGGGGATCTACTAGACCCGATTATGGGATCACTTGTCATAATACACCATGCTAGGTAGGGTTCCAAAGCCTATAGTCTAACACAATAATGTAACAACCCTAAAAGAGTTGTAGGTTTAATATTCACCTATTCTAATAAATAAGAAAGTAAATCTAATCTAGTGTACACAAAAGCTTGTGGCACAAAGTGGGGATTAGAAACAAAAAAAAAATTCATAAAAGACATATACTCATGTCAATGTATACTAAATCCTAATTTATGTAAATAGAAACACAATTGCATTATCTATCTACTCTTACAAAGGAGAAATAAATTTAGGAATACTTACCTTGAAGATGAACCCACCTATCCTCAATCTGTCCCTTGGCCAAGGTGATTCGCAAGAGATTGTTATGGTATGTGTTTCTATGCAAAATTGCTTTCTACATTCAAAGAAGAAATAAGAAACTGAAAGAAAAGGTTAAGGCTAGAAGTACCTGATAAAGTCGTGCGCACCGAAATCAGACGTTGAAAGATTCTCCTCTTTGGCTGTGGAGGAATGACACCTGCGAAAAAGAGACTAAAACATGGGAAGACGTTAGTCAAAGATATGGTGGGTTGTCAGGCGAATGCCCAATCCCAGAAGTACGAAGACTCCCTAGAAGGATATCAACCCACTGATAAAAAAGAGTAGAAAATTGGACGAAAGTAGATGATAATGATAGAAAAATAAAGAGCGTACCTGATATGTAGCACTGTTCTGCACAGTCGTCGGCGTCGGTCTCTGTGGTGCCGGCGTCGGTCGGGGTAGTGACCGGCGTCGGTTAAGATGCCGTCGTCGGTCGGGGTAGTGACCGGCGTCGGTAGGGGCAGGTTTTGGGAAAATCTGGACAGGGTCGGGACAGGGCTGAACAGAGTCGGGACAGCGCTGAACAGAGTCGGGACAGGGCTGAACAGAGTCGGGACAGGGTCTGATAAGGTCAGGGTAGGGTTTGATAAGGTCAGGGTAGGGTTTTGGACAGAGTCGGGACAGAGTCTGGGAGAGTCGGGACAGGGTCTGAGAGAGTCTGGGGGAGTCGGGACAGAGGCAGGGATAACAAAACTAATAAATAATAACTGAGAAAGAAATGAAATAAATAGAATAATACTTACCTGGTAGAAGACGCGATGAAAGCCATGGTGTGCAGATTAGTTGATGTCGTAGTGTTGATGATTGCTCAGAGTTCGCAGGTTGATGGAGGAATTCGCAGGTTGGTTGCTTGGAGTTTCTAAATAGCGTTCGGGGATCCTGGCTCAAACGACTGGCAGAGGTTGATGAAGGCGGGGGACGGGGACGGTTCCAGAAACGGTTCGTCAACCGTTTTGGGAAACCGAATGGTAACTGATAACGGATCAGGGGAAGGTGACCGACGTCGGCAGGATTGCCGACGTCGGTCGATAAGTGACCGACGTCGGTGACATCGGTCGGGTAAAGACCGACGTCGGCAGATGCATAATGGGTATAGAGTCTAGTTTTAGCTCTGTGCTCATCTTTACATGCTGCCAGGGTCAAGGTTGGTGAAACAAGTGATCGACAAGGGTTCGATAGGCGAAGAAGAATAAGACGGGGAAGGACCAGGGGAGTCGACATGATTTCGGTGTCTACATTTGCCCCTTTTTGTCTTGTTGGTTGTTCTGGACGAACTGCAAGACAAAAATAGGAGTGAGTGCCCCAGGTGAGGGATAAGGTTGATTTCATCTTGTTGGTTGTTTGAATGAACTGCAAGAAAAAATAGGAAGTGAAATGCCCCGAGTAAGGATGAGGTATTCCCCCTCAAAGCAGGAGTCGAGGGAAGGGAACCGGGAATCGGGTGCTGATTTGATAAAGAGCAGATGAAAAAGGGGTGAGGGTGAACGGTGCAAAGGTCGTGATTACGCGCATATCACTGCACGAGATGGTCAGGCCAAAGTGTCGCAGGTCAAGGGTCGAGGAGTGCCAAAATTGAAGTAATCAGGCCCCAGCATTTAGTCATCTGCTGATCGGGTCACTCAATCTAAGCTGAAGCTCCAAATGGGTCGTCGCGTTCTAGGTATCTCGGGCTCAGGAAGTGCTCCTAGAAATGCGAAAAAGTCACAAGTAGTGCGGATCAACCGGTGTGCGATCCTATACTTGTGAGGGTCCAAAAAGGTCTGCGTACAATTCTGCTAACCAGTCATGAGGTAGCATACATGCAAAAACAACCAAGGCAACAACGTCTTGGAAGTGGTCGAGGTCGGAGGAGATAGGCATGATCTCCAATGGTTGGTGGTCGATGGATGGATGAATGGATGAAAGAATGCGGCCGAGCTAACCCCAGAAGACCCCATGTCAACTGAGTGCTGCCTACATAGCCCTGGTGATAGGGCCTCAGGCCGATGTAGTTCTCCCTAGAAGGGAGGAAGGGTCAAAGGGATGGTGAGAAAAAAAAAAAAGATGTTGCAGCCTTTTCCAAATGGTGTATTCTGCAACATTGGTTGAGGGGTTTTTCATCCCTAGCAATATTCCATATGTGTGATGGATGTATGCTAAAAATGAATTGAGGGCTATTTATGCTTCAGCAAGTATTGGTTTATGCTTAACATAAATTGGGTCGAGTCGATAGTTTCCATGTGTATTGGTGTCCATAGAAACTAGGGGGAACAGGGTAGGTCATGTTGATGGTCTGAAAAGAGAGTTGAGCTGAGTTGATTGACAAGTGATGAAGGTGAATGTGACCATAGTGTAGAAGAAGTGAAAAGCATATTGCTCTTTTATTGACAAGGACCAAAAATATAGCATAGATAGGGGTTATGAGAACCAAGAGCCCCATTCATGCGTGACGTCATTGACCATAGTTATGTTAGAGCGGTAATCGAATCACTGAGACATTAAAGTGAGCTCGAAGTCCCTTGAGTAGGTAATAGGAGGAAGAAAGAGGGTAACCCATTTTAAGAGCAGAGATAACTTTGCCCCTTTTTATAGGAGACCCTGAGACAACTACAAGTCAAGTCCGTGACTCATTTTTTTTTTTTTTTTTTGGTGCAGACTGATCAATGCGAAAAGCCTGCATAGAGATGTCATTTGCTGTAGTGGTCAGGTTGTGAAGCTGATCGATGCGGGAAGCTTCTAAAATAATGTTGTTTATTGCCAGAGTAGTCATAGCCATCCTTCGAGGGAGTGGTCTAGATTTTTGTTACAGCAATGATAGTACAGCTGTCCTTCGAGGGAGCAGTCTGCTTTTTTTTGTGATTTTGATATTGATATAGTGACCATGGATATGTTTTGACATCTTGATTTGTTTTGATAGAAATGTGAGTCATGGACAAGACTGTAGAAGGTCAAGGGCTCCCTTTTATGAGGACAAAGCATCCATACCGCATAAAAGGGTTATAGGAATTGTTAAGAGGAATAGGGTTGAAAGGAAGTAGGATTAAGAGGACGAGGATTGCTCAAGGGACGAGCTCAAGTTAAGTGTCAAGTAGACGAGTACTCGACTAGCAGAAGAAAGGTCGAAGACGCAACGCATTAAGAGGCTCAGGTCTGATAAGTCCCTGGGTCATGCTAGTGCATTAAGGTCCGAGTCAATTGGGAGCAAACCTGCCCCATTTGCCTCTTTCCAGATTGGTCAGGTGTTGATTGATGAGTGGACGTGAAGTTGACTGATATGGTTGTTGATTGATTGAGACTGGTTGAATGTGTGGATGAAAAGGTTGGTCAATGTTTGATTGAGATTTGGTCCTTTGATAGTTGGTCAATGGTTGGTCGAGGGTTGATTGGTTGGTATTTGGTCTTTGGTTGGGTCGAATGTTTGGTTGAGGTCGGGTTAAATGTTTGGTTGCTAGTCTGGTTGAGGCTAAGTTGAAAGAGTGATTGATATGTGGTCGAGACTGTGTTGAAAAATTTGGTCGAAGTTTGGATGAAGGTTGAATTCCCCCAGCAGCTAGGGAGAATGTTTGACGGATTGGTTAAGGTAGGTTGAGGTTTAGTGGTTAGATGGACTGTGTTGATGTTGAATAAGGGGGTTAAAGGCGATAAAGGAACCAGAACCTGGCGTGGAGATCCCGATTTAGGTAATGAGGTTGGAGAGGTATGAGTTGGTGTGTATAATTTGTGGGAGGGAAGGTCTAGAGGATCCTTGATGAGAAGGGAATCCTTTCTCCGTTGGTGATGAATGACAGCTTTAAGAGCGCAACAACGCTCAGTGTCATGTCCCGGAGTATGATGATAGTGACAGTATTTAGAGTTGTCGAACCAAGAGGGTCTTGATTCGAGAGTTGATGAGAGGGGCGGTGTTGAAGGCTTGATAACGTGGTCAAGAAGAGAGGTGTCATTCCCCAGACATTGGCGAATGGCGACCTTGAGGGCACAACAATGCTCCATGTCGTGTCCAGGTGTGCGATGATATGCACAAATACGAGTGTCGTCGAACCAAGGTGGTTTAGGTCCGAGAGAATGATATGGTTTGGGAGGCAGAAGGTTGAGGCGAGATGACTGTAACAAGTGCCGTAACAACAAGGTATAAGAACCTGCTAACGGGTCTGGATATTTTATTGCAGTGAGGGTTGATGACGTTGGTTTAAGAGGTGTAAGAGATGTTGGTCGATGATTTGAGGGAGATATATGTTTGACAGGTTGATAGAGTAATGGAGGTGACGTGCCTCTGTGAAGGATGGGAGTAGGAAGCACTCCAATTAAAGTGGATGGATGTGGGCCTAAGATTGAAGGTAATGACGAAGGTGGGGGAGGAGTCCTCCGATGTGGTCTAATGGTCTTCGTTAGTTTGGGTTGAGGGCCACTATTATGTGAGGCGAGGTTAGATACGGGTTTGGGTTTAGATGTGGACGGAGGTGAGTGAGATGTAACAATCTTAGGCAAAGGGAAGGAGGAAACCATGACTGGGTCTTCCTCAATCGAAATGGGTGAAGAGATAGGGTCTTCTCTTGGCAGAGAAGAAATAGGAGAGGGTGGCTCCTCAAGTGGGCAGATGGTAGGGATGATCATGCCTTCTGCTTGTGCTTGAGGAGTAGGCAAGGTATGGTCATTTGATGAAGGTAGGGCTAATGGTGTAGGTGTGATCAAGGCGTCCTCCAATATAAGAGAAATAGATGGAGGACTAATAGGAGAAGAGGATTCTTCATCCTGTGAAGAAGGTTGGTCAGGGACAAGAGGTAAGATAGTGTTGACGGTGTGTATATGGTCTTGAGGGTCATTGATCATGGTTTGGATGTTGTCTTGAGTAGTCGGGTGATTAGAAAAAGATTGTTTGAAGATGTCAAGGTTTTGGTTGGGCGGTGCGTTCGGGTTATCCAAGATAAGATCGCCCTTGTCTAGCATGTCCCGGACGAGGTTTTTAAAAGTTTGACAGTGATCCGTATCATGGCCTTTGACACGGTGATAGTTACAAAAGTGATTCTCCCTATACCATGCAGGGATAGGTGTTGAGGGGTCGAATTGATGTGGTCGGATTGAAGGGAGATTGAGGACCCCCTGCTTGACGAGTTTCTCCAAGATAGAGGCATATGACTCTCCAATTGGAGTGAATTGACGCTGTATGGATTGACGTTGAAAATGTTTATTGATGTAGTCTAATGTTGAAGATGTTGGTCGGTTGGTTATTGTTGAAGATGATGGTCTAGAGATGACAGTGTTCGCCGACTCCTTAGATTGAGAGTGGGCAGAAGAAGGTCTGGAAGAAGAATGGTCATTGGTTCTTGTGTTAGCGTTACACAATTTGACCTTATCTTCTTTAATAGCACAGAGTTCAAGCTTTCAGGCCATGGTGAAGGCCTCGTCGAAAGTGTGGAATGTTTGAACCCGCAAGGTGGATGAGATGTGACTGACACATGCTCGGGAAAAGAGCTCAATGAGCTCGGGTTGAGGCAAGGAGAAAGAGAGCTGGTTAATCAAGTCTCTCCAACGGGCGACAAAATCAACTACTGATTCGTCGTCAAATTGCCTAATGGAGTAAAGGTCTGTAATCGAGACTTGTTTAGTGATATTGATTGAGAAATGGTCAAGAAATAGTTGGGCGAGTTGAATGAAGGAAAAGATAGAGTGTCTGGCAAGGGAGCTATACCAGTCAAGGGCAGGGCCAGAAAGAGACATAGGAAACGTGCGTAATAATAACGCATCGTCGTGGGCAATAAGGTAGCAGGCATGTCTGAATGCCCGTAGATGTTGTTGTGGGTCTTCCTTACTCTGAAAGCGAGTAAATTTAAGAAGCTCCCAATAGTTGGGGTATGGTCGAATAGGGACAGAAGGATGAATGGGCTCGTTATAAATCTGGTCATATGAAGAGATATTATTTGAACCGGAGATAGAAGCTTCGAGACTGGACATTTTATCCATCAGCATCTTGATGACGTCTGCTGACAGATTGGTGGACGGAGCGCCCCTAAGGTTGTAAGGCACTTGAAAGAGGCTAGAAGAGATATGCGACGTAGTCGATTGTACCAATAAGGTTGCAACGTACGGATGACTAGTCGCAGAGGCAGAAGTAGAGGTTAAGGGTGGTTGCGTCATGAAGGTCGAAGGTATAAGTTGACTAGGCACCGCCAAAGGTGGTTGAATAGCGGCACTGGTAGAGGGATAGGTTGGCACTCCACATTTATGGGCACAAGAGTGTAAGGGGTCGAGGCAATCAAGTTCTGATACGATGTAGAACTTGGTTGATTTGTAGATGATTGAGGGGGTAACGAAACCCCGATGGAGGTCGGTCTAAAAATAGACGAAGAGGCCAAACTTTCCGTATTGGCCATGGTTGAGTTAACGGTTGAGGCGAAAGGCTGAGTCAAAAAAGGTTGGGTGGCAAATGGTGTGGATGTCGTCGCCATGTCATCCGAGAGGTTTCGCGTTGGGTTTCTCGCGAGATAGTTATGGAGGGCTGCAGTATTGAGGTCCAAGAATTTTTTGAAATCCTGGTCCCCTTCAGGGATGATGGGAAGTTGAGTCGGGGTCAGGGTCGGTCCTGTAGGAGTTCTTTCAGTCTCCTAGTGGAACTCCATGATAGGACGGGTTAGAGATGAGGTAGACGAAAGTAGTTGACGGCCAGAGTGGTCAAAAAGGGCCTTGGTTTGACTGTGTGTCAAAACCATAAAAGGCAAGAGAGAACGTCCTTACACGCTCAAACAAGCAGATAAGAACTAAAAAGATGAAGACACAAGCAGATCCTAAAATTCTAGAAGTAAAATTTTTAGGATTATAGTGGCTTATGCCTTAGAATGTGTGTTTGGGGAGGTTGGCTTTGTGAGTCGGGTCCTAGAAGAAGTAGTCTATGGATGGTTTCGGGTTTTGTTATGGTGCTCAAGAAATCTGTGTTAGGGTCTGGTACATGGCCTGGTGCTAAGGAGCAAGCTCCCCTCACTTCACGATTCCAGTGGTTAGCTGGTCTCGCTTAGCCAAGATATACCTCGCCTAGAGATTATACTCCGCCAGAGAACGGAGTGGGCTTCCCCCTTGGTGATGAAATCCAAGTAGGGTTACCGAGACGGGTAAGGTATCCGCTGGGGGATGAAATCCCAGTCGGGCCTTGTCTCAGGTAAGTTTTATGTTTGTTTTGTGCAGGTGGTTTGGTCGTGTAACATGAAGTGATCTAGGTTAATTCAATATGCGGTTTAATTACTATGTGTGGTCTAAGAGATGCAGGCAAACAGAAATGAATGCAAAGTGTTTTAATGTCCAAGTCGAAATGTTTGTTCGTATGAAGACGAATGGAGAAAGAGTCGAAGAGTATGACTTTTAGCTAGTCTAGAAATGCAAGAAAGAAAGAAATGTTCATTTTAGTTTTTGCTTATGATGTCGTTTAAGAAGAGACGAAAGGAGGCGAAAAGGAAGAAACCTAATGCGCCTAAATGAACGAAAGAAAGAAAGAACCCAAGGAGGACCTAGTGTCCCACCGGGCGTGCCAGAATGTTTCTATGCAAAATTGCTTTCTACATTCAAAGAAGAAATAAGAAACTGAAAGAAAAGGTTAAGGCTAGAAGTACCTGATAAAGTCGTGCGCACCGAAATCAGACGTTGAAAGATTCTCCTCTTTGGCTGTGGAGGAATGACACCTGCGAAAAAGAGACTAAAACACGAGAAGACATTAGTCAAAGATATGGTGGGTTGTCAGGCGAACGCCTGATCTCGAAAGTACGAAGACTCCCTAGAAGGATATCAACCCACTGATAAAAAAGAGTAGAAAATTGGATGAAAGTAGATGATAATGACAGAAATAAATGACAGAAAAATAAAGAGCGTACCTGATATGCAGCACTGTTCTACACAGTCGCCGGCATCAGTCTCTGTGGTGCCGGCGTCAATCGGGGTAGTGACCGGCGTCGGTTAAGATGCCGTCGTCGGTCGGGGTAGTGACCGGCGTTGGTAGGGGCAGGTTCTGGGAAAATCTGGATAGGGTTGGGACAGGGCTGAACAGAGTCGGGACAGCGCTGAACAGAGTCGGGACAGGGCTGAATAGAGTCGGGACAGGGTCTGATAAGGTCAGGGTAGGGTTTGATAAGGTCAGGGTAGGGTTTTGGATAGAGTCGGAACAGAGTCTGGGAGAGTCGGGACAGGGTCTGAGAGAGTCTGGGGGAGTCAGGACAGAGGCAGGGATAACAGAACTGATAAATAATAACTAAAAAAGAAATGAAATAAACAGAATAATACTTACCTGGTAGAAGACGCGATGAAAGCCATGGTGTGCAGATTGGTTGATGTCGTAGTGTTGATGATTGCTCGGAGTTCGCAGGTTGATGGAGGAATTCGCAGGTTGGTTGCTTGGAGTTTCTGAATAGCGTTCGGGGATCCTGGCTCAAACGGCTGGCAGAGGTTGATGAAGGCGGGGGACGGGGACGGTTCTAGAAATGGTTCGTCAACCGTTTCGGGAAACTGAATGGTAACTGATAACGGATCAGGGGAAGGTGACCGACGTCGGCAAGATTGCCGACGTCGGTCGATAAGTGACCGACGTCGGCGACATCGGTCGGGTAAAGACCGACGTCGACAGATGCATAATGGGTATAGAGTCTAGTTTTAGCTCTGTGCTCATCTTTACATGCTGCCAGGGTCAAGGTTGGTGAAACAAGTGATCGACAAGGGTTCGATAGGCGAAGAAGAATAAGACGGGGAAGGACCAGGGGAGTCGACACGATTTCGGTGTCTACATTTGCCCCTTTTTGTCTTGTTGGTTGTTCTGGACGAACTGCAAGACAAAAATAGGAGTGAGTGCCCCAGGTGAGGGATAAGGTTGATTTCGTCTTGTTGGTTGTTCGAATGAACTGCAAGACAAAATAGGAAGCGAAATGCCCCGAGTAAGGATGAGGTATTCCCCCTCAAAGCAGGAGTCGAGGGAAGGGAACCGGGAATCGGGTGCTGATTTGATAAAGAGCGGATGAAAAAGGGGTGAGGGTGAACGGTGCAAAGGTCGTGATTGCGTGCATACCACTGCACGAGATGGTCAGGCCAAAGTGTCGCAGGTCAAGGGTCGAGGAGTGCCAAAATTGAAGTAACCGAGCCCCAGCATTTAGTCATCTGCTGATCGGGTCACTCAATCTAAGCTGAAGCTCCAAATGGGTCGTCGCGTTCTAGGTATCTCGAGCTCAGGAAGTGCTCCTAGAAATGCGAAAAAGTCACAAGTAGTGCGGATCAACCGGTGTGCGATCCTATACTTGTGAGGGTCCAAAAAGGTCTGCGCACAATTCTGCTAACCAGTCATGAGGTAGCATACATGCAAAAACAACCAAGGCAACAACGTCTTGGAAGTGGTCGAGGTCGGAGGAGATAGGCATGATCTCCAATGGTTGGTGGTCGATGGATGGATAAATGGATGAAAGGATGCGGCCGAGCTAACCCCAGAAGACCCCATGTCAACTGAGTGCTGCCTACATAGCCCTGGTGATAGGGCCTCAGGCCGATGTAGTTCTCCCTAGAAGGGAGGAAGGGTCAAAGGGATGGTGAGAAAAAAAAAAGATGTTGCAGCCTTTTCCAAATGGTGTATTCTGCAACATTGGTTGAGGGGTTTTTCATCCCTAGCAATATTCCATATGCGTGATGGATGTATGCTAAAAATGAATTGAGGGCTATTTATGCTTCAGCAAGTATTGGTTTATGCTTAACATAAATTGGGTCGAGTCGATAGTTTCCATGTGTATTGGTGTCCATAGAAACTAGGGGGAACAGGGTAGGTCATGTTGATGGTCTGAAAAGAGAGTTGAGCTGAGTTGATTGACAAGTGATGAAAGTGAATGTGACCATAGTGCAGAAGAAGTGAAAAGCATATTGCTCTTTTATTGACAAGGACCAAAAATATAGCATAGATAGGGGTTATGAGAACCAAGAGCCCCATTCATGCGTGACGTCGTTGACCATAGTTATGTTAGAGCGGTAATCGAATCACTGAGACATTAAAGTGAGCTCGAAGTCCCTTGAGTAGGTAATAGGAGGAAGAAAGAGGGTAACCCGTTTTAAGAGCAGAGATAACTTTGCCCCTTTTTATAGGAGACCCTGAGACAACTACAAGTCAAGTCCGTGACTCGTTTTTTTTTTTTTTTTTTTTTTTTTTTTTTTTTTTTTTTTTTTTTTTTTTTTTGGCGCAGACTGATCAATGCGGGAAGCCTGCATAGAGATGTCATTTGCTGTAGTGGTCAGGTTGTGAAGCTGATCGATGCGGGAAGCTTCTAAAATAATGCTGTTTATTGCCAGAGTAGTCATAGCCATCCTTCGAGGGAGTGGTCTAGATTTTTGTTACAGCAATGATAGTACAGCTGTCCTTCGAGGGAGCAGTCTATTTTTTTTTGTGATTTTGATATTGATATAGTGACCATGGATATGTTTTGACATCTTGATTTGTTTTGATAGAAATGTGAGTCATGGACAAGACTGTAGAAGGTCAAGGGCTCCCTTTTATGAGGACAAAGCATCCATACCGCATAAAAGGGTTATAGGAATTGTTAAGAGGAATAGGGTTGAAAGGAAGTAGGATTAAGAGGATGAGGATTGCTCAAGGGACGAGCTCAAGTTAAGTGTCAAGTAGACGAGTACTCGACTAGCAGAAGAAAGGTCGAAGACGCAACGCATTAAGAGGCTCAGGTCTGATAAGTCCCTGGGTCATGCTAGTGCATTCAGGTCCGAGTCAATTGGGAGCAAACCTGCCCCATTTGCCTCTTTCCAGATTGGTCAGGTGTTGATTGATGAGTGGACGTGAAGTTGACTGATATGGTTGTTGATTGATTGAGACTGGTTGAATGTGTGGATGAAAAGGTTGGTCAATGTTTGATTGAGATTTGGTCCTTTGATAGTTGGTCAATGGTTGGTCGAGGGTTGATTGGTTGGTATTTGGTCTTTGGTTGGGTCGAATGTTTGGTTGAGGTCGGGTTAAATGTTTGGTTGCTAGTCTGGTTGAGGCTAAGTTGAAAGAGTGATTGATATGTGGTCGAGACTGTGTTGAAAAATTTGGTCGAAGTTTGGATGAAGGTTGAATTCCCCCAGCGGCTAGGGAGAATGTTTGACGGATTGGTTAAGGTAGGTTGAGGTTTAGTGGTTAGATGGACTGTGTTGATGTTGAATAAGGGGGTTAAAGGCGATAAAGGAACCAGAACCTGGCGTGGAGATCCCGATTTAGGTAATGAGGTTGGAGAGGTATGAGTTGGTGTTGATAATTTGTGGGAGGGAAGGTCTAGAGGATCCTTGATGAGAAGGGAATCCTTTCTCCGTTGGTGACGAATGACAGCCTTAAGAGCGCAACAATGCTCAGTGTCATGTCCCAGAGTATGATGATAGTGACAGTATTTAGAGTTGTCGAACCAAGAGGGTCTTGATCCGAGAGTTGATGAGAGGGGCGGTGTTGAAGGCTTGATAACGTGGTCAAGAAGAGAGGTGTCATTCCCCAGACATTGGTGAATGGCGACCTTGAGGGCACAATAATGCTCCGTGTCGTGTCCAGGTGTGCGATGATACGCACAAATACGAGTGTCGTCGAACCAAGGTGGTTTAGGTCCGAGAGAATGATATGGTTTGAGAGGCGGAAGGTTGAGGCGAGATGACTGTAACAAGTGCCGTAACAACAAGGTATAAGAACCTGCTAACGGGTCTGGATATTTTATTGCAGTGAGGGTTGATGACGTTGGTTTAAGAGGTGTAAGAGATGTTGGTCGATGATTTGAGGGAGATATATGTTTGACAGGTTGATAGAGTAATGGAGGTGACGTGCCTCTGTGAAGGATGGGAGTAGGAAGCACTCCAATTAAAGTGGATGGATGTGGGCCTAAGATTGAAGGTAATGACGAAGGTGGGGGAGGAGTCCTCCGATGTGGTCTAATGGTCTTCGTTAGTTTGGGTTGAGGGCCACTATTATGTGAGGCGAGGTTAGATACGGGTTTGGGTTTAGATGTGGACGGAGGTGAGTGAGATGTAACAATCTCAGGCAAAGGGCAAGAGGAAACTGTGACTGGGTCTTCCTCAATCGAAATGGGTGAAGAGATAGGGTCTTCTCTTGGCAGAGAAGAAATAGGAGAGGGTGGCTCCTCAAGTGGGCAGATGGTAGGGATGATCATGCCTTCTGCTTGTGCTTGAGGAGTAGGCAAGGTATGGTCATTAGATGAAGGTAGGGCTAATGGTGTAGGTGTGATCAAGGCATCCTCCAATATAGGAGAAATAGATGGAGGACTAATAGGAGAAGAGGGTTCTTCATCCTGTGAAGAAGGTTGGTCAGGGACAAGAGGTAAGATAGTGTTGACGGTGTGTATATGGTCTTGAGGGTCATTGATCATGGTTTGGATGTTGTCTTGAGTAGGCGGGTGATTAGAAAAAGGTTGTTTGAAGATGTCGAGGTTTTGGTTGGGCGGTGCGTTCGGGTTATCCAAGATAAGATCGCCCTTGTCTAGCATGTCCCAGACAAGGTTTTTAAAAGTTTGACAGTGATCCATATCATGGCCTTTGACACGGTGATAGTTACAAAAGTGATTCTCCCTGTACCATGCAGGGATAGGTGTTGAGGGGTCGAATTGATGTGGTCGGATTGAAGGGAGATTGAGGACCCCTTGCTTGACGAGTTTCTCCAAGATAGAGGCATATGACTCTCCAATTGGAGTGAATTGACGCTGTATGGATTGACGTTGAAAATGTTTATTGATGTAGTCTAATGTTGAAGATGTTGGTCGGTTGGTTATTGTTGAAGATGATGGTCTAGAGATGACAGTGTTCGCTGACTCCTTAGATTGAGAGTGGGTAGAAGAAGGTCTGGAAGAAGAATGGTCATTGGTTCTTGTGTTAGCGTTACACAATTTGACCTTATCTTCTTCAATAGCGCGGAGTTCAAGCTTTCGGGCCATGGTGAAGGCCTCGTCGAAAGTGTGGAATGTTTGAACCCACAAGGTGGATGAGATGTGACTGACACATGCTCGGGAAAAGAGCTCAATGAGCTCGGGTTGAGGCAAGGAGAAAGAGAGCTGGTTAATCAAGTCTCTCCAACGGGCGACAAAATCAACTACTGATTCATCGTCAAATTGCCTAATGGAGTAAAGGTCTGTAATCGAGACTTGTTTAGTGATATTGATTGAGAAATGGTCAAGAAATAGTTGGGCGAGTTGAATGAAGGAAAAGATAGAGTGTCTGGCAAGGGAGCTATACCAGTCAAGGGCAGGGCCAGAAAGAGACATAAGAAATGTGCGTAATAATAACGCATCGTCGTGGGCAATAAGGTAGCAGGGATGTCTGAATGCCCGTAGATGTTGTTGTGGGTCTTCCTTACTCTGAATGCGAGTAAATCTAGGAAGCTCCCAATAGTTGGGGTATGGTCGAATAGGGACAGAAGGATGAATGGGCTCGTTATAAATCTGGTCATATGAAGAGATATTATTTGAACCGGAGATAGAAGCTTCGAGACTGGACATTTTATCCATCAGCATCTTGATGACGTCTGCTGACAGATTGGTGGACAGAGCGCCCCTAAGGTTGTAAGGCGCTTGAAAGAGGCTAGAAGAGATATGTGACGTAGTCGATTGTACCAATAAGGGTGTAACGTACGGATGACTAGTCGCAGAGGTAGAAGTAGAGGTTAAGGGTGGTTGCGTCATGAAGGTCGAAGGTATAAGTTGACTAGGCACCGCCAAAGGTGGTTGAATAGCGGCACTGGTAGAGGGATAGGTTGGCACTCCTACATTTGTGGGCGCAAGAGTGTAAGGGGTCGAGGTAATCAAGTTTTGATACGATGTAGAACTTGGTTGATTTGTAGATGATTGAGGGGGTAACGAAACCCCGATGGAGGTCGGTCTAAAAATAGACGAAGAGGCCAAACTTTCCGTATTGGCCATGGTTGAGTTAACGGTTGAGGCGAAAGGCTGAGTCAAAAAAGGTTGGGTGGCAAATGGTGTGTATGTCGTCGCCATGTCACCCGAGAGGTTTCGCGTTGGGTTTCTCGCGAGATAGTTATGGAGGGCTGCAGTATTGAGGTCCAAGAATTTTTCGAAATCCTGGTCCCCTTCAGGGATGATGGGAAGTTGAGTCGGGGTCAAGGTCGGTCCTGTAGGAGTTCTTTCAGTCTCCGAGTGGAACTCCATGATAGGACGGGTTAAAGATGAGGTAGACGAAAGTAGTTGACGGCCAGAGTGGTCAAAAAGGGCCTTGGTTTGACTGTGTGTCAAAACCATAAAAGGCAAGAGAGAACGTCCTTACACGCTCAAACAAGTAGATAAGAACTAAAAAGATGAAGACACAAGCAGATCCTAAAATTCTAGAAGTAAAATTTTTAGGATTATAGTGGCTTATGCCTTAGAATGTGTGTTTGGGGAGGTTGGCTTTGTGAGTCGGGTCCTAGAAGAAGCAGTCTATGGATGGTTTCGGGTTTTGTTATGGTGCTCAAGAAATCTGTGTTAGGGTCTGGTACGTGGCCTGGTGCTAAGGAGCAAGCTCCCCTCACTTCACGATTCCAGTGGTTAGCTGGTCTCGCTTAGCCAAGATATACCTCGCCTAGAGATTATACTCCGCCAGAGAATGGAGTGGGCTTCCCCCTTGGTGATGAAATCCAAGTAGGGTTACCGAGACGGGTAAGGTATCCGCTGGGGGATGAAATCCCAGTCGGGCCTTGTCTCAGGTAAGTTTTATGTTTGTTTTGTGCAGGTGGTTTGGTCGTGTAACATGAAGTGATCTAGGTTAATTCAATATGCGGTTTAATTACTATGTGTGGTCTAAGAGATGCAGGCAAACAGAAATGAATGCAAAGTGTTTTAATGTCCAAGTCGAAATGTTTGTTCGTATGAAGACGAATGGAGAAAGAGTCGAAGAGTATGACTTTTAGCTAGTCTAGAAATGCAAGAAAGAAAGAAATGTTCGTTTTAGTTTTTGCTTATGATGTCGTTTAAGAAGAGACGAAAGGAGGTGAAAAGGAAGAAACCTAATGCGCCTAAATGAACGAAAGAAAGAAAGAACCCAAGGAGGACCTAGTGTCCCACCGGGCGTGCCAGAATGTTTCTATGCAAAATTGCTTTCTACATTCAAAGAAGAAATAAGAAACTAAAAGAAAAGGTTAAGGCTAGAAGTACCTGATAAAGTCATGCGCACCGAAATCAGACGTTGAAAGATTCTCCTCTTTGGCTGTGGAGGAATGACACCTGCGAAAAAGAGACTAAAACACGGGAAGACGTTAGTCAAAGATATGGTGGGTTGTCAGGCGAACGCCCGATCCCGAAAGTACGAAGACTCCCTAGAAGGATATCAACCCACTGATAAAAAAGAGTAGAAAATTGGATGAAAGTAGATGATAATGACAGAAATAAATGATAGAAAAATAAAGAGCGTACCTGATATGCAGCACTGTTCTACACAGTCACCGGCGTCGGTCTCTGTGGTGTCGGCGTCGGTCGGGGTAGTGACCGGTGTCGGTTAAGATGCCGTCGTCGGTCGGGGTAGTGACCGGCGTCGGTAGGGGCAGGTTCTGGGAAAATCTGGACAGGGTCGGGACAGGGCTGAACAGAGTCGGGACAACGCTGAACAGAGTCGGGATAGGGCTGAACAGAGTTGGGATAGGGTCTGATAAGGTCAGGGTAGGGTTTGATAAGGTCAGGGTAGGGTTTTGGACAGAGTCGGGACAGAGTCTAGGAGAGTCGGGATAGGGTCTGAGAGAGTCTGGGGGAGTCGGGACAGAGGCAGGGATAACAGAACTGATAAATAATAACTAAGAAAGAAATGAAATAAACAGAATAATACTTACCTGGTAGAAGACGCGATGAAAGCCATGGTGTGCAGATTAGTTGATGTCGTAGTGTTGATGATTGCTCGGAGTTCGCAGGTTGATGGAGGAATTCGCAGGTTGGTTGCTTGGAGTTTCTGAATAGCGTTCGGGGATCCTGGCTCAAACGGCTGGCAGAGGTTGATGAAGGCGGGGGACGGGGACGGTTCCAGAAATGGTTCGTCAACCGTTTCGAGAAACCGAATGGTAACTGATAACGGATCAGGGGAAGGTGACCGACATCGGCAAGATTGCCGACGTCGGCCGATAAGTGACCGACGTCGGCGACATCGGTCGAGTAAAGACCGACGTCGGCAGATGCATAATGGGTATAGAGTCTAGTTTTAGCTCTGTGCTCATCTTTACATGCTGCCAGGGTCAAGGTTGGTGAAACAAGTGATCGACAAGGGTTCGATAGGTGAAGAAGAATAAGACGGGGAAGGACCAGGGGAGTCGACACGATTTCGGTGTCTACATTTGCCCCTTTTTGTCTTGTTGGTTGTTCTGGACGAACTGCAAGACAAAAATAGGAGTGAGTGCCCCAGGTGAGGGATAAGGTTGATTTCGTCTTGTTGGTTGTTCGAATGAACTGCAAGACAAAATAGGAAGCAAAATGCCCCGAGTAAGGATGAGGTATTCCCCCTCAAAGCAGGAGTCGAGGGAAGGGAACCGGGAATCAGGTGCTAATTTGATAAAGAGCGGATGAAAAAGGGGTGAGGGTGAACGGTGCAAAGGTCGTGATTGCGCGCATACCACTCCACGAGATGGTCAGGCCAAAGTGTCGCAGGTCAAGGGTCGAGGAGTGCCAAAATTGAAGTAACTGGGCCCCAGCATTTAGTCATCTGCTGATCGGGTCACTCAATCTAAGCTGAAGCTCCAAATGGGTCGTCGCGTTCCAGGTATCCCGGGCTCAGGAAGTGCTCCTAGAAACACGAAAAAGTCACAAGTAGTGCGGATCAACCGGTGTGCGATCCTATACTTGTGAGGGTCCAAAAAGTTCTGCGCACAATTCTGCTAACTAGTCATGAGGTAGCATACATGCAAAAACAACCAAGGCAACAACGTCTTGGAAGTGGTCGAGGTCGGAGGAGATAGGCATGATCTCCAATGGTTGGTGGTCGATGGATGGATGAATGGACGAAAGGATGCGGCCGAGCTAACCCCAGAAGACCCCATGTCAACTGAGTGCTGCCTACATAGCCCTGGTGATAGGGCCTCAGGCCGATGTAGTTCTCCCTAGAAGGGAGGAAGGGTCAAAGGGATGGTGAGAAAAAAAAAAAGATGTTGCAGCCTTTTCCAAATGGTGTATTCTGCAACATTGGTTGAGGGGTTTTTCATCCCTAGCAATATTCCATATGCGTGATGGATGTATGCTAAAAATGAATTGAGGGCTATTTATGCTTCAGCAAGTATTGGTTTATGCTTAACATAAATTGGGTCGAGTCGATAGTTTCCATGTGTATTGGTGTCCATAGAAACTAGGGGGAACAGGGTAGGTCATGTTGATGGTCTGAAAAGAGAGTTGAGCTGAGTTGATTGACAAGTGATGAAGGTGAATGTGACCATAGTGCAGAAGAAGTGAAAAGCATATTGCTCTTTTATTGACAAGGACCAAAAATATAGCATAGATAGGGGTTATGAGAACTAAGAGCCCCATTCATGCGTGACGTCGTTGACCATAGTTATGTTAGAGCGGTAATCAAATCACTGAGACATTAAAGTGAGCTCGAAGTCCCTTGAGTAGGTAATAGGAGGAAGAAAGAGGGTAACCCGTTTTAAGAGCAGAGATAACTTTGCCCCTTTTTATAGGAGACCCTGAGACAACTACAAGTCAAGTCCATGACTCATTTTTTTTTTTTTTTTTTTTTTTTTTTTTTTTTTTTTTTTTGGCGCAGACTGATCAATGCGGGAAGCCTGCATAGAGATGTCATTTGCTGTAGTGGTCAGGTTGTGAAGCTGATCGATGCGGGAAGCTTCTTAAATAATGTTGTTTATTGCCAGAGTAGTCATAGCCATCCTTTGAGGGAGTGGTCTAGATTTTTGTTACAGCAATGATAGTACAGCTGTCCTTCGAGGGAGCAGTCTATTTTTTTTTGTGATTTTGATATTGATATAGTGACCATGGATATGTTTTGACATCTTGATTTGTTTTGATAGAAATGTGAGTCATGGACAAGACTGTAGAAGGTCAAGGGCTCCCTTTTATGAGGACAAAGCATCCATACCGCATAAAAGGGTTATAGGAATTGTTAAGAGGAATAGGGTTGAAAGGAAGTAGGATTAAGAGGACGAGGATTGCTCAAGGGATGAGCTCAAGTTAAGTGTCAAGTAGACGAGTACTCGACTAGCAGAAGAAAGGTCGAAGACGCAACGCATTAAGAGGCTCAGGTCTGATAAGTCCCTGGGTCATGCTAGTGCATTAAGGTCCGAGTCAATTGGGAGCAAACCTGCCCCATTTGCCTCTTTCCAGATTGGTCAGGTGTTGATTGATGAGTGGACGTGAAGTTGACTGATATGGTTGTTGATTGATTGAGACTGGTTGAATGTGTGGATGAAAAGGTTGGTCAATGTTTGATTGAGATTTGGTCCTTTGATAGTTGGTCAATGGTTGGTCGAGGGTTGATTGGTTGGTATTTGGTCTTTGGTTGGGTCGAATGTTTGGTTGAGGTCGGGTTAAATGTTTGGTTGCTAGTCTAGTTGAGGCTAAGTTGAAAGAGTGATTGATATGTGGTCGAGACTGTGTTGAAAAATTTGGTCGAAGTTTGGATGAAGGTTGAATTCCCCCAGCGGCTAGGGAGAATGTTTGATGGATTGGTTAAGGTAGGTTGAGGTTTAGTGGTTAGATGGACTGTGTTGATGTTGAATAAGGGGGTTAAAGGCGATAAAGGAACCAGAACCTGGCATGGAGATCCCGATTTAGGTAATGAGGTTGGAGAGGTATGAGTTGGTGTTGATAATTTGTGGGAGGGAAGGTCTAGAGGATCCTTGATGAGAAGGGAATCCTTTCTCCGTTGGTGACAAATGACAGCCTTAAGAGCGCAACAATGCTCAGTGTCATGTCCCAGAGTATGATGATAGTGACAGTATTTAGAGTTGTCGAACCAAGAGGGTCTTGATCCGAGAGTTGATGAGAGGGGCGGTGTTGAAGGCTTGATAACGTGGTCAAGAAGAGAGGTGTCATTCCCCAGACATTGGCGAATGGCGACCTTGAGGGCACAACAATGCTCCGTGTCGTGTCCAGGTGTGCGATGATACGCACAAATACGAGTGTCGTCGAACCAAGGTGGTTTAGGTCCGAGAGAATGATATGGTTTGAGAGGCGGAAGGTTAAGGCGAGATGACTGTAACAAGTGCCGTAACAACAAGGTATAAGAACCTGCTAACGGGTCTGGATATTTTATTGCAGTGAGGGTTGATGACGTTGGTTTAAGAGGTGTAAGAGATGTTGGTCGATGATTTGAGGGAGATATATGTTTGACAGGTTGATAGAGTAATGGAGGTGACGTGCCTCTGTGAAGGATGGGAGTAGGAAGCACTCCAATTAAAGTGGATGGATGTGGGCCTAAGATTGAAGGTAATGACGAAGGTGGGGGAGGAGTCCTCCGATGTGGTCTAATGGTCTTCATTAGTTTGGGTTGAGGGCCACTATTATGTGAGGCGAGGTTAGATACGAGTTTGGGTTTAGATGTGGACGGAGGTGAGTGAGATGTAACAATCTCAGGCAAAGGGCAAGAGGAAACCGTGACTGGGTCTTCCTCAATCGAAATGGGTGAAGAGATAGGGTCTTCTCTTGGCAGAGAAGAAATAGGAGAGGGTGGCTCCTCAAGTGGGCAGATGGTAGGGATGATCATGCCTTCTGCTTGTGCTTGAGGAGTAGGCAAGGTATGGTCATTAGATGAAGGTAGGGCTAATGGTGTAGGTGTGATCAAGGCGTCCTCCAATATAAGAGAAATAGATGGAGGACTAATAGGAGAAGAGGGTTCTTCATCCTGTGAAGAAGGTTGGTCAGGGACAAGAGGTAAGATAGTGTTGACGGTGTGTATATGGTCTTGAGGGTCATTGATCATGGTTTGGATGTTGTCTTGAGTAGGCGGGTGATTAGAAAAAGGTTGTTTGAAGATGTCGAGGTTTTGGTTGGGCGGTGCGTTCGGGTTATCCAAGATAAGATCGCCCTTGTCTAGCATGTCCCGGACGAGGTTTTTAAAAGTTTGACAGTGATCCGTATCATGGCCTTTGACACGGTGATAGTTACAAAAGTGATTCTCCCTGTACCATGCAGGGATAGGTGTTGAGGGGTCGAATTGATGTGGTCGGATTGAAGGGAGATTGAGGACCCCCTGCTTGACGAGTTTCTCCAAGATAGAGGCATATGACTCTCCAATTGGAGTGAATTGACGCTGTATGGATTGACGTTGAAAATGTTTATTGATGTAGTCTAATGTTGAAGATGTTGGTCGATTGGTTATTGTTGAAGATGATGGTCTAGAGATGACAGTGTTCACCGACTCCTTAGATTGAGAGTGGGTAGAAGAAGGTCTGGAAGAAGAATGGTCATTGGTTCTTGTGTTAGCGTTACACAATTTGACCTTATCTTCTTCAATAGCGCGGAGTTCAAGCTTTCGGGCCATGGTGAAGGCCTCGTCGAAAGTGTGGAATGTTTGAACCCGCAAGGTGGATGAGATGTGACTAACACATGCTCAGGAAAAGAGCTCAATGAGCTCGGGTTGAGGCAAGGAGAAAGAGAGCTGGTTAATCAAGTCTCTCCAACAGGCGACAAAATCAACTACTGATTCGTCGTCAAATTGCCTAATGGAGTAAAGGTCTGTAATCGAGACTTGTTTAGTGATATTGATTGAGAAATGGTCAAGAAATAGTTGGGCGAGTTGAATGAAGGAAAAGATAGAGTGTCTGGCAAGGGAGCTATACCAGTCAAGGGCAGGGCCAGAAAGAGACATAGGAAACGTGCGTAATAATAACGCATCGTCGTGGGCAATAAGGTAGCAGGCATGTCTGAATGCCCATAGATGTTGTTGTGGGTCTTCCTTACTCTGAAAGCGAGTAAATTTAGGAAGCTCCCAATAGTTGGGGTATGGTCGAATAGGGACAGAAGGATGAATGGGCTCATTATAAATCTGGTCATATGAAGAGATATTATTTGAACCGGAGATAGAAGCTTCGAGACTAGACATTTTATCCATCAGCATCTTGATGACGTCTGCTGACAGATTGGTGGACGGAGCACCCCTAAGGTTGTAAGGCGCTTGAAAGAGGCTAGAAGAGATATGCGACGTAGTCGGTTGTACCAATAAGGGTGCAACGTACGGATGACTAGTCGCAGAGGCAGAAGTAGAGGTTAAGGGTGGTTGCATCATGAAGGTCGAAGGTATAAGTTGACTAGGCACCGCCAAAGGTGGTTGAATAGCAACACTGGTAGAGGGATAGGTTGGCACTCCTACATTTGTGGGCGCAAGAGTGTAAGGGGTCGAGGCAATCAAGTTCTGATACGATGTAGAACTTGGTTGATTTGTAGATGATTGACGGGGTAACGAAACCCCGATGGAGGTCGGTCTAAAAATAGATGAAGAGGCCAAACTTTCTGTATTGGCCATGGTTGAGTTAACGGTTGAGGCGAAAGGCTGAGTCAAAAAAGGTTGGGTGGCAAATGGTGTGGATGTCGTCGCCATGTCATCCGAGAGGTTTCGCGTTGGGTTTCTCGCGAGATAGTTATGGAGGGCTGCAGTATTGAGGTCCAAGAATTTTTTGAAATCTTGGTCCCCTTCAGGGATGATGGGAAGTTGAGTCGGGGTCAGGGTCGGTCCTGTAGGAGTTCTTTCAGTCTCCGAGTGGAACTCCATGATAGGACGGGTTAGAGATGAGGTAGACGAAAGTAGTTGACGGCCAGAGTGGTCAAAAAGGGCCTTGGTTTGACTGTGTGTCAAAACCATAAAAGGCAAGAGAGAACGTCCTTACACGCTCAAACAAGCAGATAAGAACTAAAAAGATGAAGACACAAGCAGATCCTAAAATTCTAGAAGTAAAATTTTTAGGATTATAGTGGCTTATGCCTTAGAATGTGTGTTTGGGGAGGTTGGCTTTGTGAGTCGGGTCCTAGAAGAAGCAGTCTATGGATGGTTTCGGGTTTTGTTATGGTGCTCAAGAAATCTGTGTTAGGGTCTGGTACATGGCCTGGTGCTAAGGAGCAAGCTCCCCTCACTTCACGATTCCAGTGGTTAGCTGGTCTCGCTTAGCCAAGATATACCTCGCCTAGAGATTATACTCCGCCAGAGAATGGAGTGGGCTTCCCCCTTGGTGATGAAATCCAAGTAGGGTTACCGAGACGGGTAAGGTATCCGCTGGGGGATGAAATCCCAGTCGGGCCTTGTCTTAGGTAAGTTTTATGTTTGTTTTGTGCAGGTGGTTTGGTCGTGTAACATGAAGTGATCTAGGTTAATTCAATATGCGGTTTAATTACTATGTGTGGTCTAAGAGATGTAGGCAAACAGAAATGAATGCAAAGTGTTTTAATGTCCAAGTCAAAATGTTTGTTCGTATGAAGACGAATGGAGAAAGAGTCGAAGAGTATGACTTTTAGCTAGTCTAGAAATGCAAGAAAGAAAGAAATGTTCGTTTTAGTTTTTGCTTATGATGTCGTTTAAGAAGAGACGAAAGGAGGCGAAAAGGAAGAAACCTAATGCGCCTAAATGAACGAAAGAAAGAAAGAACCCAAGGAGGACCTAGTGTCCCACCGAGCGTGCCAGAATGTTTCTATGCAAAATTGCTTTCTACATTCAAAGAAGAAATAAGAAACTGAAAGAAAAGGTTAAGGCTAGAAGTACCTGATAAAGTCGTGCGCACCAAAATCAGACGTTGAAAGATTCTCCTCTTTGGCTGTGGAGGAATGACACCTGCGAAAAAGAGACTAAAACACGGGAAGACGTTAGTCAAAGATATGGTGGGTTGTCAGGCGAATGCCCGATCCCAGAAGTACGAAGACTCCCTAGAAGGATATCAACCCACTGATAAAAAAGAGTAGAAAATTGGACGAAAGTAGATGATAATGATAGAAAAATAAAGAGCGTACCTGATATGCAGCACTGTTCTGCACAGTCACCGGCGTCAGTCTCTGTGGTGCCGGCGTCGGTCGGGGTAGTGACCGGCGTTGGTTAAGATGCCGTCGTCGGTCGGGGTAGTGACCGGCGTCAGTAGGGGCAGGTTCTGGGAAAATCTGGACAGGGTCGGGACAGGGCTGAACAGAGTCGGGATAGCACTGAACAGAGTCGGGATAGGGCTGAACAAAGTCGAGACAGGGTCTGATAAGGTCAGGGTAGGGTTTGATAAGGTCAGGGTAGGGTTTTGGACAGAGTCGGGACAGAGTCTGGGAGAGTCGGGACAGGGTCTGAGAGAGTCTGGGGGAGTCGGGACAGAGGCAGGGATAACAAAACTGATAAATAATAACTGAGAAAGAAATGAAATAAATAGAATAATACTTACCTGGTAGAAGACGCGATGAAAGCCATGGTGTGCAGATTAGTTGATGTCGTAGTGTTGATGATTGCTCGGAGTTCGCAGGTTGATGGAGGAATTCGCAGGTTGGTTGCTTGGAGTTTCTGAATAGCGTTCGGGGATCCTGGCTCAAACGGCTGGCAGAGGTTGATGAAGGTGGGGGACGGGGACGGTTCCAGAAACGGTTCGTCAACCATTTCGGGAAACCAAATGGTAACTGATAACGGATCAGGGGAAGGTGACTGACGTCGGCAGGATTGCCGACGTCGGCCGATAAGTGACCGACGTCGGCGACATCGGTCGGGTAAAGACCGACGTCGGCAGATGCATAATGGGTATAGAGTCTAGTTTTAGCTCTGTGCTCATCTTTACATGCTGCCAGGGTCAAGGTTGGTGAAACAAGTGATCGACAAGGGTTCGATAGGCGAAGAAGAATAAGACGGGGAAGGACCAGGGGAGTCGACACGATTTCGGTGTCTACAGTATGTAAGGATAACAAAGACAAATCAGCTCTGGGATACATAAACTATCTATGCATCCAAAAGACCTCTCCATAAGATAAGATCCTTATATTCAAAGAAATTATGGAACCCTAAGCTTTATTCCTCAAGTAGAATGGTAAATAAGCAAATGTTCATTCACATTTATTCTTATTTTCTTCTATTCTTCAAAATGTTTGGAAATGAACTTGTATATATAGGCAAATTTTCTCTAAATCCTCCTAGAAATATCAACTATACATGGTCAACCTAGTTGACCCTATATGTTTTCAAAGACAATTCACTAGGTTTAAATTAGGTCAGTTAAAAGGCTAACAAACCACAAAAGTGAGAAATACCCCTAAAATGTATAGGGTTGACCTAGTCGAGCTAGTATAGCTGACTGTCCAAAATGGAATTAAGGAAATAAAAAGAGGATGGAAAGAGGAAAATGAATGGAATGGGTAAGGATGAGAATAATAATCTTGGGGTTAATGTTTTTAGGAGATGAGTGTGTAGATGACAAGTGGAAAAAGGGACAACAATCTTATGAAGCACCAATGGTCTACCCACCCCTTTCTCGATGCACCCCTTAAATCATAAAATTAGAGAGATTGAGACTTGTTAGGTTCCTATAAGATATAAAGTGTCAGTAATTAATGAAATTTTAATAATATTATTTGTATACATATGCCTCACTCTAAGCTCATCACGTGTCATGGAAGTGTAACACAAGATGGTGCTTGGAGATAAAACATGTTAATACACAATGTTGATGCTAAGTAAAGTGCAATAAGTATTAAATAAGATGAATGGAAGGATAGAATTGAAAAACACGTACCTTTATTTACCTTAATTCTATAGATAAAGAAGTAGACTATAAGAGAAAGTGAACACATCCCATGTGAAGAACACTAGGTGAACCTATAGAAGTTAGTGCAAAAAATAGCCAAAAATCAAGATTTTTGGAAAATAGGCATATGATAGTGGAAATGAATCTCTATGTCATCATGAATTCAACTCATTTTACAATTTGACAAATAGATGATTAAAAACAAAGATATAGACAAAACAAGGAACCTACCTAAAAATAATTGAAAATTTTAAGTTTTGAAAAGTGTTTTTAAATAGGAGAAAGATAAGTCATTTGGTATTTTAACTTCTAAAGGAGAAAAAAAATAGATTTGGAGATCAAAGGAGCTAGGATGGTGAGGAGACAACAAGTTAGAAAAAAGGGACTCCCAAAGGGAGCAGTGGGTGCACTATAGGTATGCAACTATGAATCTCAAACTAGTTTTTGTAATTTGTAGTGAATTAAGTGTGTTTTCAGTAATTTTGATTTTTAAGCATTTCTAGATGTCATAATGAGATAAAACTAGATTATAGAGGAATAAGATAGCAAGATGGGAAATGGGTTTAGAGTAACTAGGAAGAAATTAAAAAAAATCATTTTTTTAGGAAAATGCAAGGGGTCGATAGGTAAAATGAACTAGGTCAACCCAGTCAACCTAGTAGGCTGAAACTAGGTAGAATCCATAGTGTTGACCTAGTAGGTATGGGTTGACCCTATACATTCTATAGGTTACTAACCTAGTAAAATTTTATAATTGATTCAAAAGGTCTATAACTATAATTTAGCACTAGAAAGGGAAAATAAGAGGTTTGACTAAGATTTTGGAGTCAACTAGGGCAAAAATAGGGAAAATTTGGTCAAACTAGTTTGACCAAAGAACTAAAATAAGCATAAAAAAACATGCAAAAGGCCAAAAGAGGGATAGAATGGCCCAAAATGACCAAAGGAGGGAAATAAGGACTGATTAGGCTATAAATAAGGTAAAATTAATAAGTTTAAAAGAAATTAGGCTTGTTTTTTATTTAAAAATGTAAAAAGAATGTATTGTGACTATACTGACAAACAAACTAATGCATCCTTTATTGTTTCTTGGTTGTAGAGATGATATAGGTTCTATATATTGGTGGATGTGTCCTAGTTACCAATGTTTTTTGAGCAATTTTCAAATGGAGATAAGGCTACACTAGTATCTATAGGTCTAGGAGGCATAGCTAATATGTATAAGATCCCCATGAGTGCTAATTTATTAGTCATGTTCCTCAGTTACTAGGAATGGCTGACTAACACCTTCATATGGGAGGTGGATGGGGATGTGATAGAGGTGTCCATAATACTAGAGGATGTCCATACCATCCTTGGGTTACCCATAGTAGGAGCACTGATGACCATAGGGATATCGAATAATATAAAGGAGAGGAGAACCTTAGTCATGTGGGCTACAGGCTCAAAGACAATTTTAGGAGGATGGAGAATTAGTATGGATGATATATATACATCATAGATTATTAATATCCAAAAATATATTATAGGGATTATGACATAGTGGGTGTTTTATCACAATTTAGATGGTAAGGTACCATTATTTGTGGTAGCCTTGAGTAGGATGATGTTGGAGGAGCAAATTTTATATGATCTAGGATCTATCATTTAGGTCCAACTCATATATGATCTATATGAGATGCTGGTAAAAGGGTAGAAGACCATAGGAATGATCATATTATTGATAACTTAGATATATGAGATGTTTCCTATGTATCAGTTAGCTAGGTTACCCCATGCGATCAATGATAGGTTACCTTGAGTCAAAAGGTGGAGAGAGGACTAGGTAGAATGGGCCATCTCCCACATTCTAGTGTTATAGTCATTGAGACACACAAACATAGTGTGGAAATAAGATGAGCACATAGTGACTACATGAGCAAGCTATCACATAGCTGTACCAATGATAGTAAGGCTATAGATGGTTAGACACTACACATGGTGGAGAGAGCCACATTCGATGACACTGATATTAATGCTCAAGTAGTGGGATCAATATGTGAGAGTTCCATGGTGGAGGAGATTATTAGGACCACTAATAGTAAGATTGACACATAGACCACATCATGAGTGACCATGGACTGGTTAAAAATAATAGGTAATAGAGTAAAAGGATAGGGAGGTAGAGGTAGAGATATTATATGTACCATTACCATCTCCATAGTAGGAGGATCTATAACCACTAAAGACATGATGGTGATGGATGAAGTAGAATATAGTAGAGATCGATGTCATCCCTGACAAACTAGTAGAGGAGCAAGAGGAGGGATGGATGATACAGAGACTACTTAGGCATAAGTTGAGATAGATATAAGACATGATAGAGGTATTTGAGCTAAGGAGGTGGCCTATAAAGGAGGTATTAAGAGGTTTCATAGATGGGGAGACTATGCTAGGTAGTTGTGCTAATGGTGAGACCATAGTAGCTAAGACACATATAGGTAAGAAAAGATGGTTAAATTATTATTTTAAGTTTTTATTTAGAAGTAGATATAGATATTTTGAATATAACAATGATATCATATCCATTTAGTGTGATTTTTAAGGCATAAATGAGGATGTAGAGGAGAGATTGGGGTCCCTAGTGAGGGGATCACTCCATGACATCCTAGATGAGACTCTGTACCATATAACCCTAGTGTATTGGAGGGCCCTAGTGTACCATCTATCCCAACTCAAGCAAATTAATTTAGACTAGTTGGGGAGGTAGAGAGAGGGGATTTGGCCACTAGTAGGTATGGGTGCAGGTGAGATGTGAGTATGGTGGGTCTTAATTAAGGATAGAGTTGTACGTATATCCATAGTGATGTAGATGATAGAGATCTAGACCCAATTGATGCAATCATAGGTTCAGGTAACATACCTATAGGGATAGGTAGAGGGTTTGAGATCCCAGATGGCCTCTTTATAGCATATGATTCAAAGGAGTTAGACTAAGGCCTCAATAGACAACGTGGCTAGGCCATGAGATAGACAAGATGAAACCCAACAATAGAGCTAGAACATTGTATATGGTTGTATTTATTGTATATATATATATATATATATATATATATATATATATATATTATTTTGGCATATTTATGTTGATTGTTTATGTCATAATTATGGTTTATTATGGTTGTGGATGTGGATGCTTAGGATATATTTCATTCTAACACATTTATTTTAACTTTGTTTTATATACTATAGGAAAGATATGAGATGTGGTTTCTTTTCTAAAATTATGTAAGACATATGCATGGTTAAAAATAAATAGGCAAAAAGGACTTGGAAAAAATATAATTAATCACAAAAATATACTACACACTATTTCAAGTTGGTAAATGTGTAATAACAAGAAATTACTAAGTATAAAGAACCAAGAAATGGTAAAACAAGATGGTAAAAAGGGATTTGTTTTTAAACCAAAGTGATATTTTTACAACAAATTAAAACAACTAAAATCATACTAATTTGTGTTGAGAAGTATGAAAATAATGTAATAAATTGGAAGGTATGTAAAAGGGCACAAATTGGATAAAAACAAATCAATTAAGGAAATTAATTATACTAAATCATGCAAGGATGTATAAAAGAAAAAAAATTGGTATAATATTGGTCTTAAATTTATCACACTAATTCAAACTGGGAAGTATGAAAAATTTCAATAATTACATGCATTTAGAAAATAAGAAGATAAAAAGGTGAAAGAGAAATTAAGTAAGCATAAAACACACTAAATAAAGCTGGGAAGCATGTTAATGATGTGTAACTTCTTAATCAATCAAATTTTATCTTATATTTGACACATGTAATTTTGGATTGTGACTTGGGTATTGGAAAATTTTATGAGGAATGTCAGGTCCTATCCATGGTATTACACTAAAAATCACAAATATAACACCACTAGGATATAAAATTAGGTCAATTGGGTAATAAAGGATGTGGGTAATAGGAAGGAAAAAGGTGGTAATTTATGAAGATGGTTAGGTCCTATCCATAGTATTATAATGCAACGTACAAATGAAATCCCAAGGGGAGTGATCATAGAAGAAATATGAGGGATTAGGGAATGAAAAAGGTAATGTAAAAATCAATACTTAGGCATATTATGAGAATACCTTAGGTGAAAAAAGTCATACTAAGGACATGAGAAGACACTAAGTAACTAGTGGTCATCTATGTACAAAGGAAACCTATTTGCTATAGAAATAAAGCTTTATAGGAAAATCGGTGTGCTAATAAGATCACCTCATGAAGGTAGATTGGTACAATAAAAATAAAATGTACCTACCTTCCCACGATGTGTTCCTCATTCTTTAGGAACCCTTATAGAGTCGTCGGTCTACTAAAAATATTGGGTACTTGCATGATAAAGTAGGTAGCATTAAAAGATTTTTTTAATTCTTTTATTCTAATATACTAGCCTACCACACCTCAAAGCATCTAATCTTTATCATGAGGCCAAATATGGAGTTTGAGTTTCAACTTGGATAAGGATATGTGCTTTGAATCATGTCTTTTAGTATTATTGGACTTTTAAGAATAATTTTGCCTTTTATATCATTACCTTTTGTTTAAATGATTTGGATTTTAAATTTTTATGGATTTTTAAGATTCCTCATTAATATGGAATTGGAATGACAAATCATGAGAGATGTATTTATATAAATAAATGAGATGTAGGCTAAGGCTAAAGGAAGGTAAGTAACCAAAGACAAAGAGTGACTAGGACACTTAGGCTCAATAATGAACTATCATGTGATATCAAATCTCAACCATGTATATTATTAGTGTTATCACCTAAAATTTCACCCCTTGAGGAGATGAAAATTCTTTCCTCATTCAAGTGGCATAATGGAACCACCTTAGGGTTATGGGTGACCAACTTTTAGGTAGATCTCTAGATTTGGAGCTAGTTCCCCTTAATGTACCACTTTGATCAAACTACTACTAACTCTTGGGGGGATGAAAAGGGAGAATGATAAATAAAATTAAATATAATATAGGGGAGGTGATAAACCAAATATTTTGTCTACTCACACCATTTAACATGCCCTTGGAATTAGGGAGAAGTCTGCACATACACTTCATCCAATGAAAATCTTCTCTTCCACATCAATGTTTCAAGCACAGGGTCTTAAAGATACCATAGGTTAGGAGGACATAGAAAATAGGCATTCTAAGAGAAAATATTGAATAGAATACTCACTATACCTACAATCCACATTAGACACTTCTTACTAACCTATAAAAGAGAGATTTCAGAAACACACAAGGCACTGGGAAGAGTAACATGTAAATGTAAGCAAAACTACACTTTTACTAGACCAACAACAATAAAATTCAATTAGTTAAGTATTTAATTAGTTAAAAAAATTATCTTTATTAGCTTAAGGAAAAATTCTGGTAGGGATTCACCATACCTAGATGGAGAGATCCATACAACTAAAAAGGCTAGAATTTATATCCATTATGAGAGGAGAGAGAGAAAGGGAAGCTCAAGAATCACTAAGACACTTTTCAAACAATGAGAATGAGTTAAATTAGCATGGGATCTAGTATGAGATAGTTCCTAAAAGATAATCAAGGACAAATGTCTCTCAAAACTATTTAACTCCTTCACATGTGGCATAGATTCCCTTGTGCTTGTATAAGAAAATAACCTCATCATTTACCTTCATAAAAATACCTCATCACTACATAGGGTAAGGTATGATTATGTATTTTAGTGGTATGGGTTACAAACAATCCCTCACATGAATTATATTAGTTTCTAATCATCCATCTTATTATGCCCATGCATAATCATCCTTAACAGTTTCAAATTACTCGTTTCCATGCACTTCTCACACTTGGCACCCAAAAACTTTCAATTATATAATATGATCCATGAAAAATGAGGGATGACACTTTTCAAGAGTGTCCAAGTCATGAGGTTCATCAAACAAGCATTAAAAGGCTTCTTAATTAGAGTTTCACCATTTTTTTAAGTGTTCATTGGTTATTCACTACGACTGGCTAAGATGAGGAAGATGATAGGCATAATTAGGAGATTAGATAACTCATAAAATGGCCATGAATATTTTTAATAATCTCAAACTATCTCCCAAAAGTGAGTACACCTTTTGAAACCTTGTCACACCTACAAAACACATAAATTAGTCAAAAAGAGATCTATTTTTCACCATCTATACAAGTGTAGTACACCTTAGTCATATGGAGGGGATCCTTGGAGAGTCCTCTATCATCCACAATTATTTTCATGGCCTTCAAACTCCATATTGATACTTAATCTATAACATCTTCCCCATCAAGTCTTTAAAGAGGGTTTAGAAGGGTTTGAAGTAGTTTCAAGTCTTAGCCTTTGTTCATAAAGGCTACACATTTAAAATCTCTCCTAATGCCATTGAGGGATTATTAATGACCCTAAATAATATCTCAAAATATCCTTAGGTCCCATGAAAAGAGTCATGAAATTTTGAGGCATTTTAGAATGACCACTCAAGCTCCTTTAGCATTATGCATAGGACTATGTGCATTTCAAGCAAAGAAATGACTTCTTGATGAGTTTTTGTACAAAAAAAATCCTCCAACACCTCTATATATAACTCAATAAAGTTCTCTAATAGTTCTCAATAGTCATCTAACTACAAAAGTGATATGACTCCTTTCTAGGCATTAGACCTCACATTAGGTATAGTAGGCCTTACCTAAAACTTGTGATTTAGACCTATTTATTAACCCTCCAGACCTATAAGATAGATAAATAACATAATATATAACTCTATTAAAATTATCCAAATCATTGGAATGTTTGTCAAAGGTTGAAATTTGAAATGGTCTCTCAATTAAGATTAGGCTTTTACTTTGCTTAGCTACCCTGCTTGGAAACTTTATTGCTTAGATCACTCTATTTTCCCTCAAACTTCCTAGAATAGTTTATCATGTTTTATTATGTGTCTCCCAGCTTCAAAAATCATGTTATAGTGTATTTTCTTATTCTATTCCATCTTCTAATCATTTCCTCTAATCAACAGGGTTTATTCATGGAGAAAGTACACTACCTATGAGATAAAGCATATGAGGTTTACCTTGATTATCTCAAAAAAAAAATTATAGGTTGTCTAACAAGTGTAAAGGGTAATTTTTACAAAAAATCAGCCTCTAACTCCAAGTTTTGACCCTTAAAAAGACACAAAACCCAAGATTGAGTTTGCATAGGCAGACTATGTATGTAGATAGGGCATGAGGACTGTGTATATGTATTTGGGAACCTTTTAATTGTTTTTTTCTTAATTTATGAGATTTAATTTATTCCATAACATAATTTAATTAATTTATTAAATCCATTTCGTCACCCATCTTCTATATACTACCTTATGCATTCTGACATCAAACAAACTCCTCATGTCTATCTCAATCCTCCATTAGCTGACTATGTGAGGGATTTTTATGTTATTGTAGGCTTGTTTTTCATGTATTAGGAACTGGTAATGGTGTTTAAAGTTATAAAAACCTAATTAGGATGATAAAAATTAATTTATACCTCTTTTAATCATGATTATGTCTTCACCTCTAATGATTGAGACAATCTTCTCATTAACACCCTATTGTAGGTATCAATTAGGCTTCTTAGAACTTGGTAAAGGCATTAGAGTATTATATTTGAACTTAACTTGATTATAATATGCATGCTTATTCCTATGTAAATATTTCAAGGATCCTATAGTAACAAAATATTTCAAAATTTGATTCACACCTCAAACTCTGCTAGACTGAGATAGTCCTTTACCCCTACCTGTAGGTGATTTAGCATTATAAAACCTTGTGTTAGGTGAATTTGGGTTTTACATGAGCTCCCTAAGATTAAAAATTTCATTTCCATACCTTTATATATCTTTGAATTATTCTAAAACCTCACTCAATCATCTAAATTATCTCACTATCTATTGACAATCCCCAAGGTTGGTTGTAGGTGGTTATTTGCCCTATATACAGACATGGAAAGTGAACATGAGGAGGTCTCAAAACATCCATGCTCAATTTTAGTGATCCCTTGAATAATTAAAAAGTGCTTTATCCATCATAAAATTTGTTCCAACATGAATCATGATTTGAAATTGAAACACTGTGGTGATAAAAAGGTCTCTTAGTTCACATTCTTTTAGATATTACTGATTGGCTTTAGTGTGTTTAAGAACACTTTTAGACCTCTAGAATACCTATCTCCACTTGAAATAACACCTTAAATATTGGTACATTCATTATAAATACTAAGTGATGTAAGGCCATAGAATTAGGAGCATCAAAGGGATCTTGAGACTGTGGTATATGGTATTCACAAAGCCCACAGGTCCTTTGTTTTGTCAATTTTGGGAAAATGGTCTTAAAGCTCACAAGTGTTAGTTGTGATTTTTATCCAACACCTAGTGAGCTTCCAAGGGTATTAGGAATGCTTTATAAGCCATAATATTTCTTTATATACCTAATGAAAGCTCAACTTTATGAAATACCTCTATACAAACCTTTAACCCCTGTTGATGTCATTTGTAGGTATGTATTTGACTGTATGCATGGTAGTGAAGGTGATATAAGAACAAAAAATCTTAGGAAAGTCTCTCCTAGGCATGTTGATGCACATTAGATAATGTTAAATAATTTTAACACAAGTACATCTATCCCAACATCATCATGATGTCATCAAGGCCTGTAGGTGAAGGTTTGACTATGTTATGCAGGTAGAGAAGGGGAAAATGGATAAAGTGCATGTTTTGTGCCTCATGATAATACCTATGGTTACCAAGCACACATTCATAGTTTCAAAACATCTGATACACATTCAATTCCTTCATATTAACATGGAAAACCTCTTCCATAGCACTTGTAGGTGCATATTTTTGAATAAAAGGCAATGAGGGTGATCAATGGTCAAGAACAAGCCTCAAAAAGGATTTTTTAGTTCTTCAAACTCCAAGATCAAGAAGATAATGAGTGAACCTATGAAGAGTCCTTGAAAAACATATGAAACCATAGAATCTATCAAACTAAATCGAATTATTTTGAAATTATCTCAAATAGTGACCCCTCTTAGATGAAGGAGCATAAAAAGATGAATGGGGTCTTAGTGATGGTTCATAAATAATAATACATGAACCTTATATTTATTTCCATGAATTTGAATTATAATAAAATTTCTTTCAACCCACAAGGGCATTCCTCTAAACACCACATGTACGGACTATACTATGCATCCAAAGCTGACCCTTCTTGGCTTGTAAAGGTGAAAAGATGAAACAAAAGCAAAAAATAAACTTTTTTACCTTTTATCCACACACAAGGCATGTAAATGACTTTAGGGAGGTGAAGAGACACTTTACCCATATTTTTAGCTAAAAGTAGACTTCTCAAGTCTATAAGAGTGCCAATAAGGGCCTCAAATCAAGGAAAAACTACCTCTTTCTACAAAAAAAAATTCTTGTACTGATTTATAACTGATCCTAACATCTCTTAACCTCCTCCACATTTAAAATAACCTTTGTGACAAATATTCTTCCTTAGAAGTCCATACAAGTCATTTAATGAGCCAGAAATATGCCAAAATGGCACTTTTTGCACATAAGACATGGTAAAGGACAAAATAAAGACTTAGAAACAACTTAAAACATATAAATTACCAAATTAGGATGTTTTCAAGATAATTTTAGCCTTTGACCATGTTTGATTAGGGTTGACTTTGGTTGACTAGACTAACACAAGGAAGATAGGCTTAAAGAAAGGTTGGAGCAGGGATATGTGAGATATTTAGACCAACATGAGACCCCTATAGGACATATGGAAACCTATAAAAAGTTTATAAATGTAGGTTCTGACCTAATTTGACCAAAGGTCAAATTTGGTCAACAATTTTGTTAATTCCTAGGGGTAACATGCTTGCCTATGTTAAGGACCAGTAGCCTTATCCCATCCATTGGGAAAAGGGAGTCAGATGCACTTTGAAACAATAGGGTCAAACCTTTATTTTAACAATAAGACAACTTACTAACCTCAAAACACATAAAATAAATACAACACACAATAATACCAAAGTAAACACATAAAACAAAGGCACACTTATGCTACTAAGAACTTAAGAAACACAAGACAACAGGAAGAAAACTAATCATGTACATTCAACTTAAACATACCTCCCTTCCTAGATAAAAATGGAAGTACCTTGAATCTCCTTCCTCACTAGATTAATGAGGATGCCAATCATGCTTCCTTTTAGATGTGGTGTTAGATGACTAATGTTTCCTTTTTTCTCCTTGGCTTGACATTTTATTTGATGGAGTCATCTCCCACAAGCATCTAAGGTAGATGAAGTTTTATTAACCTTGGAAACATGTTTGATACTACTTTCCTTTTGTCTCATTATGGTAAATTTACATATCTATGTAAGGGACAACCTCTTGTAAGTCTATACCTTCTTGAAAGACCTCATTATCCTTCTCATTTTCTACAATATCTTAAAATCCTTCAAAAAGTGTTGTGTCATAACTCTCTATTAATATTTCTTTTTCAAACTCCTTTTTGATGTTTTTAGGAGTAGCTTCACATGTGGTTATAGGATCAATCTTTCAATCATCTTCAAAATCTTCATAACCATCATATATTTCTCTATCATGGGTTGGAATCTCTTAATGGTGATGTATTTCAATACATATTTGCTCCTTAATAGCTTGGGTTTGTGTTCTTAAGATTTTTGTCCTCTCATTATCTTCATATTCTTTAAACATTTTCATATATGTGTGCCACATGTATTCTTTTTGAAACACATCATCTTGCTTACCATGGCTTGTAGTTAGTTGCAAAGGACTTATAGGCCCTTTAAGACCTTCAAATTCATTGAAAATACCATCAAATATTTTCCACAAGTCATCATCCTCTTTTTGGTCAACATTATGAAGTGGAAAAATAAGAGAAACATCTTCCTCTTCTTCTTTGGAATCCAAAAGAACTCCTTCCAAGGCATCTTCTTCAACACAAGGAACACCATCTTCACTAGGAGTTAGCTCTTCCTCATCATTAATATAATCTAAAATCTCTATCTCCTCCTCCCTCTTAGTAACTTCAATACTAGGCATCTCAAAAATAAGATGTTTAACCAAAGAAGGTTCCCAAGGAAAAATGAAATCCTCAACATTATAAGGGCAAAATGGATCAACTAGAGGAGGTTGAAAGATGGGTTCAATAGCTTCTTGAGGAGGGGTGGGAGGGAGTTTAGTAATCTCAATTTTCACTTCACTTCCAAATTATTCACTTAAACATGATTTTTTCTTCTTTCCATAAGTTTCCATTACTTCTTTCCATCTTGGGAAGGTAGGCTTAGAGAATTCTTTATGGGACTGAGATGCAAATGGAGGGGTAAATGATAGACTTAATAAACTTGGGGTTTCTTTGGGCTTTGTATCTTTTCTCCCACTTGGAAAATTAGGCTTAGAGATTTTATTTTATAATACCATAATGGATTACCTTAACATTTGATTGGCCAATTCAATCTCCTTGTCAAGATGGGCATCAAAATCTTCTCCAAATAAGTTAACCTGCTCAATAATGATACCCTTCTTCCTTTGGCTACTCTCTTAGATGAACTTCCAAGAAGGGAAAATTTAGGGAATGCATGAAGGACTTGGGTTATTTTGAAAAATGCTTGGATTATCATCTTGAGTAGGCAAAGTTGACACACTTGAAGGTTGATGTGGGATGTATTGAGGCTACCATGATTGAGCTAGTTCATGATCTCATAACCTCTCCTCTAGGTTGAAAATCAAACCAAAAAAAATAATCATTTCACCCATAAAGCTTTGAAAATTATCTCTCTCTATATTAATCCATTATTCCTTTACGTTCTCTAAATAATTTCTCAAACTATTCATATAATCACTAGGGATAACTTCACCACAACCATTTCTAGTATCAAGGTCTAACATGTAGTCTTTGTAGCCAATGAGAGTCTTATTGAAACTTGCAATGGAATGACTTGGAGAGGAACTAGGTGGGCTAGGTGAATCACAAGCTTTATAGGGCTGATTATAGGCAACATAGGATTGATAGGGATCATGACAAGCTTAGACAAGGACTTGTTTATATTGAGACGAAAAAGGCAAAGATGGATATGTCTCCCCAACTTGTGTTAAGACAAACTCAACATCAAAATTATCCATGAATATCTCATGAGAAGACCATATAACAAGAAAATAACTGAAATTATAGTACCTAAAATACTTAACTATTATATTCATGCTTGGATTCACCATTGGTACTTAGTGAAATTACCTCCAAAGGTTGATATCTTTAGGAGAACACCAAAACTCCTCAAATTATTGGAACAAGTGTCCCACCAGGCATGTAAAAAAAATTTGTCACTTAAAATTTCACCACTTGAGGATATTAAAAGTCTCTCCTAATTTAATTGGTACAATATAAACACCTTATGGGTATGGGTGACCCAACTTTAAGGTGGATCTCTATATTTGGGGCTAGTTCCCCTTAATGTACTACTTTGATCAAACTACTACTAACTCTTGGGGGGATGAAAAAGGAGAAGGATAAATCAAATTAAATATACTATAATGGAGGTGCTACACCAAATATTTTGTCTAATCACACCATTTAAAATTCACTTAGAACCAAAGAGAAGTCTGCACATACACTTCATCCAATGATAATGTTCTCTTCCACATCAATGTTTCAAGCATGGGGTCTTTAAGAGAACTTAGGTTAGGAAGACTTAGAAAATAGACATTCTAAGAAACACCATTGAATATACTAATCACTATACCTTCAATCCACATTAGACACTTCTTGATGACCTAGAAAAGAGAGATTCCAAAAACACATAAGGCACTAGGAAGAGTAACATGTGAAGGTAAGCAAAACAACACTTGGACAACACCAAAAACCATAACATGAACTTAGTGAAATATTGAATGAGTTAAAAAAACAATATGTATTATCTCAAGGAAAAAATTTGGTAGGGATTCACTATACCCAGGTGGAGAGATCCATAAAATAGCTAAAAAGGATAGAATTTATAGCAATTGTGAGAGGAGAGAGAGAAAGGGAAGCTCAAGAGTCACTACGACACTTTTAAAGAAATGAGGAGTTAAATTATCATGGGATATATTATTATATAGGTCCTAAAATATAATTAAGGACAAATGTATCTCAAACTTATTTAACTCCTTCACATGTGGTGTAGATTCCCTTGTGCTTGCATAAGAAACTACCCACATCATTTACCTTCACAAAACTACCTCATCACAACATAGGGTCAGGTATGATGATGGATCTAAGTGGGAGGGGTTAAAAAAATCCCTCAAATTCATTATATTATTTTCTAATCATCCATATTATTTTGTCCATGTACAATCATCCTTGACAGTTTGAAATGACTCATTTCCATGCACCTCTCACACTTGGCACCCAAAACCTTTCAATTATACAATAGGATCCATGCACAAGGAGGGATGTAACTTTTCAAGAATTTCCAATCATTAGGTTCATCAAATAAGCCTTAAAAGGGTTCCCAAGTAGATTTTCACCATTTTTTCTAAGTGTTCACTACCTATTCATTATGACTAGCTGAGATGAGGAAGATGATACAAACAATAAAGAGATTATATAATTCATAAAATGGGAATGGATACTTAGAAAAGTCTCAAACTATCTCCAAAAATTTATTTCACCTTTTGAAACCTTCTCACACCTACAAAACACATAAAATAGTCAAAAAGAGCCATGTTTTACACCATCTATATAATTATAGTACACCTCAATCACATGGAGGGGATCCTTGGAGAGTCTTATATCATCCTTAATTAATTTAATGGCCTTTATACTCCATCTACAACATCTTCCCAATCGGGTCTTTAAGGAGGGTTTAGAGTAGTTTTAGGTCTTAGCCTTTGTTCATAAAGGCTATACATTGAAAATATCTCAAAAATACATAGATGGATTCTTAAGGACCCTAAATAATATCTAAAAATATCTTGAGGTCCCATGCAAATATTCATGAAATTTCTAAGCATTTTAGAATGACCACTCAAGCTCCTTTAGCATTATGCATAAGCCTATGTGCATTTCAAGCCAAGAAATGACTTACTAATGAGTTTGTCCAAAATAAGGATTTACCACCTCTATATATGCATAAATAAATTTATCTAATATGTCTCTATATTCATCTAACTAAAAAAGTGATATGACTCCTTTCTAGGCATTAAACCTCACATTAGGTCTAGTAGGCCTTCCCTGCAACTTGTGATTTAGACCTCTTTATTGAGCCTGCAGACCTCTGAGATAGCTCAAAAACATCATATATACCTATATTAACATGATACAAATAACTTTAATTCTTTTCAAAGGTTTAAATTTTAAATGGTCTCTCAATTGAGATTACGCTTGTACCGTGCCTAGCTATCCTCCTTGTAAACCTTGTTGCTTAAATCACTCTATTTGCCTTCAAACCTCCTAGAATAGTTTTATATGTTTTATTATGTGTATCCTAGATTAAAAAATAATATTATAGGGTAAATTAATGTTTTGGTCTATCTTCTCATCATTTTCCTGTCATCTATAGGGTTTAGGTATGGAGAAAGTACACTACCTTTGAGACAAAATAGAGGGGGTTTACCTTCTTTTTCTCACAAAACCAACAATTTTAGGTCATGAGAAAAGTTTAAAGGGTAATATATATATAAATTCATACTCTAAAAAAAAAATTTGACCCTTCCAAAGACACAAAACCCAAGACTAAGTTTACATAGGTAGATTATGTATGTAGGCAGGGCACGAGGACTGTGCTTGTGTATTTTGGAACCTTTTGATTGTTTGTGTATTCATTTATGAGAGTAAATTTAGTATACCACATACTTTAAATAATTTATTCAATACATTACATCACCCTTATTCTATATGCTACCTTATACATTCTCACATCAAATAAACTCCTCATGTCTGTCTTAGTCCTCCATTAGTTGATTGTGTAAGGGCTTTCTAGGTTCTTGTAGGCTTATTTTGCATGGATTAGGCATTGGTAATGGTGTTTAAAGTTATAAAAACATCATTAATATGATAAAAATTAATTCATACCTCTTGGAAACATGACTATGTCTTCACCTCTAATGACTGAAGCAGTCTTCTCATTGGCACCCTATTATAGGCATCAATTAGGCTTCTTAGAACTTGGTAAAGGCATTAGAGTATTCTATTTGAACTTACATTGATTATAATATGCATGATTAGTATTTTATTAATATTTAAAGGATACTATATAAATAAATACATCAAAATTTGATTCACACCTCTAACTCTACTGGACTGAGACAGCCCTTTACCCCTGCCTATAGGTGATTTAACATTATAAAAACTTATGTTAGGTGCATTTCAGTTTTCCATGAGCTCCCTGAGATTAAAAAAATCATGTACATACCTTTATCCATATTTTAATTCTTCTAAAACCTCAATAAATTATACAAATTAGTGAACTATTCGTTGGCAATACCCAAGGTTGGCTATAGGTGGTTATTTGTCTTATATACAGATAGGGAAAGTGAACATGAGGAAGTCTCAAAACATCCATCCTCTCTTATAGTGATCCATTTAATACTTAAAAATTAATTTATCCATCATAAATTTTTTTCTAACATGAAGCATGATTTGAAATTAAAATATTAGGATGACAAAAGGTCTCTTAGTTCACATTCCTGTAGATATTATTGGTTATCTTCAGCGTGTTTAAGAGCACTTTTAGACCTCTAAATACCTTTCTACACTTGACATCACCCATTAAAACTTGGTACATTCATTATCCATTCCAATGTATATAATTCCACATAATTAGGAGCATGAAAGGGATCTTGAGACTATGGTATATGTTATTCACAAAGCCCACAAGTCCTCTATTTTATCATTTTTTGGAAAATGGTCTTAAACCTCAAAAATGTTAGTTGGGATGTTTCTCCAACACCCTATGAGCTACCAAGGGTATTAGTCATGATTTATAAGCTATAAAATTTCTTCATAGACCTCATGAGGGCTCAACCTTATGAAATACCTCTGTAAAAACCTTCAACCCTTGCTAATGTCACTTGTAGGTATGCATTTGATTGTATGCATGGCAGTGAAAGTGATATAATACCAAAACAAGCTTAGGAAAGTCTCTCCTAGGCATGTTGATGTACATTAGACAATGTTAATAAATTGGAACACAAGTACATCTCTCCCAACATCAACATTATGTCATTAAGTCCTATAGGTGAAGGTTTGACTATGTTATATAGGTAAAAAAGGGGGAAATGGACAAGGTACATGTTTTATTCCTCATGGGAAGACCTATCGTTACCAAGCACACTTTCATAGTTTCAAAACATATGAGATACATTCAATTCCTTCATATTTACATGGAAAACCTCCTCCATATCACTTGTAGGTGCATATTTTTGAATAAAGGGCAATGGGGTGATCAATTGTCAAGAACAAGCCTAGAAAAGGATTTTTTAGTTATTCAAAATCCAAGACCAAGAAGATAATGATAAAACCTATTACGAGTCCTTTAGAATCATATGAAACCATACAATCTATCAAACCAAAGGAAATTATTTTGAAATAATCTCAAATAGTGACCCCTCTTAGATGAAGGAGCATAAAAACCTACCTGGGGTCTTAGTGATGGTTCATAAAGGAGAAGCCATGAACCTTAGACTTATTTACATGAATTTTAATTCTAATCAAATTAATTTAAACCCCAAAGGGAATTCCTCCCAAATCCACTTGTAAAGATTGTACTATGCATCCAAAGTTGACCCTTCTTGGCTTGCAAAGGCAAAAGGATGAAATATAAGAAAAAACTAATTTTTTTTACCTTTTCTCAGCATAAAAGGAATGTAAATGACTTTAAGGAGGTTAAGAGACACTTTTACCATGCTTTTAGCTAAAATGGAACTTCTCAATTCCATGCAAGTGCTAATAAGGGCCTAAAATCAAGGAGAAACTACCTCTTTCTGCATGAAAATGATTCTTATACTTATTTATAACTGATCCTAACATATCATAACCTCCTCCACGTTTCAAATCACATTTTTATAAATATTATTTCTTAAAATTTTGTACAAGTCATTTAATGAGCTAGAAATATGCCAAAATGACACTTTTTACACATAAGACATGGTAAAGGACAAAATCAAGACTTAGAAACACCTTAAAACATATAAATGACCACATTAGGATTTTTTAAATATATTTTGATCCTTTTACCATGCTTTACCAAGGTTGAATTTAGTTGACTAGACTAACACAAGGAAGATAGGCTTATAGCAAGGCTGTAACAGGGATAAGTGAGATATTTAGACCAACATGATACCTCTAAAGGACATATGGAAACCTATAAAAGGTTTATAAATTTATATGTTTACCCAAATTTACTAAAGGTTAAATTTGGTCAACACTTGGTTTGTGTAAAAGGAAGAAGGGAAAAAGGAGATCTAAAAGGTGAACCAGTGTAAGGAGATAGTAATGAGTAGGTTTGTTTGCTAACTAATCACATGGTAAAAGGGAGATAATGACCAAAGGGAATAGGTTTTTAATAACTAAGTCAAAATGATAATTAACCATGAAAAATGGAGATAAGAAAGCAAACAATCATGAAGAGGAAAGAAAAGAGTTTTGAGAAAAACTCAAGTGAGAGGGGAACACAATGATAAAAAAGACAATCATATGCAAAATATAAATTTTAAGATAAGAAAGATATATTAAAATAAGTAAGATCATCATATATGATAAGGAAAAATTTGACATAGTGTCAAATGATATAATAGATAGATAGATAAAGATAATACTGGATCACATGTCCAACCCAAATAAAAATGTGAAAACACCATGCATGTGCTCATAAATACTGATAAATCTATCCACACACATTATCCAAGACATTGGATAAATATTTATGAAGATGGAGATGAACTATTGCTAATGTCTCATTAATCTTTAATGAATATTGGGAAGATAATTCTCTTCTAATCTCCTCCATAAAAAAAAGTAAGAATTCTTGATGGATCATATTGAGGATGGAAATTAGGCAAGGGATGGCCAAGAGAATGCGTGGAAGTAGGCTCTATGGGATATGTAATAATCATCTATGGAGAAGGATTTATGGGTAAGGGAAGGTCCATAGGTGAAGTAATCATGGGTGGTGAGACAAATAATGGTGAAGGGACCATAAGAGATGATGGAACCATAGAAGGTGGAACCATGGGAGAATAAGGAAGATCCTTCTTACAGGTATGACATATCGATTACCAATGGGAGGAGTGGTAGAAGGTCTAAGAATGGATATAAGGTGATATTTAATATGTTTTTAAAGGATGTGGTAATGATCATTATGATGGGTACCACATAGATGTCATAGATAATATACCTCACCATACTTGGGTAGATATCTAAGAAGTACCTTTGAGGGAGTTATGACTTTGTCTGTTGATGGGGAAGAAGGATGTAAGGTATCAATATATTGCTACAACTTGAGACAATTTGTGGAAGAATGATTATCTATCCCATAGAAGAAATAGATATGTTTATGAGTGGTTTTAGTAGAAGCACTCACAAAAGGAAGTGTAATAGGAATGGAATAAGAGGGAAAAGACTCATCACACCCATTTGGTTGGCAATAGTTCCATCTTAGGCAAAGGAAGTAAACAATAACCAAGGGAGGGTGATGATGAGGAAGAAATGAAACTAGGCTCAATATAAGGAGTAATGGAATAATAAATAGGGGTAGGCTCAATAATAGTAAGAGTGGAAATAGGCTTGACTATAGTGGGCTCTACTGACATAGGAGAGGGATCTATAGAAAGTCTAAGGATATTTTCACTAACCACAAGGGTAAACCAACTATGAGGGTTATGGTACCTATAAAAATGATAAGACTTGATCATAGCATGATCAATGAGCATTTTTCTACATGGTTCCTTAGAAACTAGAGGTTTTGGTGCCATCTCTACCGTGCAATAAAGGGGAAAATATAAAAATTAGGAACTATAAGTGAAGGAAAATGATGAGATGCATGAAAATTATCAAGTAAATAGTAATGATAATGGAAAATCTTTCCATCACAGGGTTATACAATACTACCTAACAATGAATTATATAAGGAATAACCATCATCATAATTTGAGGTATGAATGTCAATGACACAAGTAGGGATGACCTTATCATTTGATGAAGTATGGTGAATAGAATACCTAGTCTTGGTCAAGACTATGGGAATGTCATCAAAAATATTTTTGAGAGAGTGAAGTTGTAAGGAAATATGAATCTATTAGATGAGATGAGGTAACATATCATATTTCTTGATCTTTAAATTAATCTCATCAAGTTCATCATCACCAGAATCTAGGAGGTTATGAGGAATGTTACCAATGAGCTCAGGATGCCCACTATAACCCTGAGTTGAATTAATAGGAAAGTTAAGATGTTGAGACTCATGAAATGGATCAATAGTATGAATCTTGAAGACACCATGATCTTAGATTTTTTTGAAATTCTAAGGGTTAGTGTCACCTTGAATCCTATAAATGGCTCCATTATGAGGTAATTTAATGCATTGGTAGGTGGAAGAAGCAATATATCTCATTAGGTGAGTTCATGGCCTACCAAGAAAGATGTTATGAAAAATGGGAAATTCAAATATCATCACCTTCACATGAATAGTAACAAGTGGGATAGTAATGGGAAGCCACACACAACCTAGAGGAGGCATTTGCCTTCTATCATATTCTTGGAAGGTATTGCATGTAGACTTGAGATTACATTCTAAATACCCAAGAGTCTTAATGAAATTGAAAGAAGAAAAACACATGCCAGAACCCTTGTCAATCAATGCATGCTTAACTTGGATATCATATATTTGGATGCTAATAAATAAGGGAGGATCATCCACATGAAGAAAGATCTCATCAGGAATCGTAAAGGCTATAGGAAATTTTAAATAAAGAGAAGTATCTATAGTTTCATCAACATTGATAGACATCTCTTCACATTACTGTAATATACTATCCTTAGATCCAGATAAAGCTACCTCCTATCCTACTAGCGGAGGATGAGGGAAATTCATCTCGAATAGTAGTTATATAAGATGATTTATATGATGTGGGTAAGTCCTCATAAGCTCAAGGAATGGAATTTGGGATGGGATATTAGTTAGATCTACTATGGAATCTCACTCATCATAACCCATAATAATGTTGTTAGATATAGGTGCATAATGGTTAAGAATGTTTTCAAAAGGAAGAGTTGAAGTGCATTAAAATTTATGGTGATAAGAATGAGAATGTTTGGGATAAGGTTGTAAGTCATGTTGTGATGATGAAGTAGCTAGTTCAAGTTGATTTGGAGAAATGGTAGAATAAGTGTTAGTAGATGCTTGATTTTCATTAGTATTAGAAGATGATGAAAGAGTGGTAGAAATAGAATGAGAAGTTCTATCCAAGTGAGAATAAAAAATTAAATAATAAAAATTAATAATGTCATCTTGCCCCAAATAATTTAAATGATTTGGAGAATAATTGGATAACATCATATGTTTGAGATGAAGTAGGAGTTTAGATAGATTGAGAATCAATAAAATCAACCACCCTTCACATATTAGTCATGATAACCATATTATCCTTAGAAGTTATTTCAACAATACTTTCAACATTATTTGTGGAAGGGGTGGCTTTATCTTGATTGTCTTGAATAGGTTGATTATTAGGAAGAGGGTCTTTATAGATAGCTAAATGAGCATTTGCTTGATTTAAGGCATGAGTTTTATCATGTGATTTACTATCCTTAAAATTAATTTCATAAGTTTTTTTATGCTTAAAAATTATATAATCATGATGAAAATTAGGTCCAAGAATAAATTCCATGGCTAAATTTTGAAATTATCTATATGTCTCATGAGAATGACCCCAACTAGTGTGAAACTAATAAAACTTGTTAGGATCATACTAGGATTTCTAGGATGAGTAGGGTCAAGATCTCATGGAAGATGCCTAGGTAGATGCTTAAGTAATTTATTTGAGGATAGAGGTTTATGAACATTAATTTTGTTTGGTGAAGATAAATGAGTATTCATATATTGTTGAGAAGGGGGAGTTGGTTTATGCGAAGGGGTAGGAATGACATCTTGAACATTGTGAATGGTGTCATAAGAATCTGTAACACCATCATTGATAACATTATGATTTTTGTTCTTAAATAAGAGTCAAGGACCCTCAGAAGGTTAGGGTGGCTTTAATTGATGCATTAGTAAATATTGGCATTTAGCTTGGTCATTAGCCTCCTCTAAGGTATGTGGAGAGAGAGAGTGGACTCGATAATGTAATCTAAGAAAAAGGGCATTAGTAATGTGATGGAAAATATTATCATCAACCATGTTATGTTCACATTTATTTGATAGTCTTCCATATTTTAACAATGAATTGAGCTATTTAATTTTTGTTTTGTTCATAATTTATGAATTGGGCCAAAGTGTTTTCAGGAAGATCACTAGTTTGGAATTTTTGAACTAAAGCATTCACTAAATCCTCCAAATTAGTAATGGAATGAGGTCTAATTTGATTGTATCAATCCAAGGCATCACCTATGAGGGTTTTTGGAAGAAGCTTGGTAGTATCAAAGGTTTTTAATTTTACCCAATCCTTATAAAGATTTCCAAATGTCTTAAGATGAAAAGTAGGATCAGTTGATCCATTATAAGAAATTGTAGGTGTTATACCTCCTATGTCAATGTTATAAATTTGATTAGTAAGAGATTAATTTTGAAGATTCTTAATGGTTTTATTGACCAAAGGAGGTTGAGGAATGACATTGCCTTGAGAATCTCAAAGAGGAGGTGGGGGAACATTTTGATTATGTGTGCCCCAAGCCATTGGTTGTAGATGAGATTGAAGGTGGAAAATTTCTTTTTTTATTCTCATCATTTGATTTATTTTATGATCTTGAAATGTATTCATTTGATTTAGGGTTTGTAACAAAATTTGATGTGTTTGATTAGGATTTTTATAAGCATTAGGTTTGGCATTAATGTTAGTATTAGTGGCTCAGGTACCAATATTTTTTTTATAAGAGATTGAGAGGAATTATGATAATATAATACATTAGTGGAAAAATTTTATTGTCTATAAAAAGATGGAATAGTGAATGGTTGAGAGGAAGAATAACTATAAGCATGATTGCCTTGGGTAGAAAATGAAGAACTAGTAGATGGATTAAGGATAGTGGATCTTAAGAGAGGACCACTAGATGTAGAACCTACCATGTTATTTGAGATATTAGGCATGAAGGTAGAATAAAAGAAAGAATAATAGGTCATGGCATGATATGTGGTCATAGTTGAAGGAAGAGACTAAGAATCAAAGAAAGTGGTACCCCAAAATCTAGTTGAGAATGTAGGAGTAGGTAAGTAAGGCTCTTTAGTTTGGACACTAATCATAAGATTATAAATGGTAGAAAGATCATTTCCTTGATGTTAAGGAAATTTAGAGATAAAGAAGAGAATTTTAGGAGTATAATCTAAATCAAGTTTGTCCTCTATGAAAAGAGGAGAATTATGCTAAAAAGAGGCATTATGAGGGGTCCCATAGTTCATTATATGAGTGGAAATATGAACTTTACTAGCATCCAAGAGAGGAACCCTAATCTATCTATGGGAGATCATAGGAGAATTGGTAAATTTCATCATGTTTGTTGACTAAAACTTAATGTTATAATTAGAAATAAATTCCATGATTAAGGGATAAAAATAAAGATGAGAAAGCAAAAAACCAAGAAGTGACTGAAATAGTATAGGGTTGACTAGGTTGACCTAACATAGAAACAAGGACTAAAAAACTATACAAGGTCGACTAGGTCAATCTAGTACAGTGCATATAGATTGGAAAAAGAGGTAAAAGGGGTTGTATATAGTATAGGCTCGATTGGGTCAATCTTATACAGTGTATAAAGGTTGTAAAAAGGTACATAGTCCATTGGGTTGACCTAGTATAACAAACATGGAAAATGAGAAGATTGATAAAAAGTTAAGAATTGAAACAAGATAATTTTTGTAGTTAATATAAGAAATTAAGAACCAAAAAGAAAAAAGTATTCAATTGGGTCAATGCTAGCCAATCCAATTGAGGCACATAATACAAAATGTTACACTAATACTAGCTAATGTAATTTTTTGAATATATAATTGAGTAAAGAGAAAGAAATAAACTTAAAAAGTAAAGATATAACTAATTGGTAAACCTAAGAATTTTATTGTATTATTAATAACATGGTTTTAAATGTGATGGGAACTTGGTTGTAAATCAAGGAACTAGATAACAATCTAAAAATGGTTTCAGGTAGTTTGGGCTGAAAGGGGATATAGTGGAAATGATATAGGATTAGTATTGAGGCCTAACCCCTTACTTCACACACCACAATGATAATGGTGTTGGGTGATTATCTATAATATACCATTAAAAACACTTTATACTTGACCAAAGTATCAAGTTGGTTTCCCCCTTGGTGATGAAATCCAAATAGGCTAGCCTTGGGTAGACAAATTTCAAAATGCTTGTTTAGTTTTTGTGATTTGGTCATGTGTGAATAAAATAAAAATAGTGAAACTAAAAAATTAATTAAAAATCCCTTAATTAGAATATGTGAACTATTCTAAGCATGCAAGCAACAAGAAAAGAAAGGGTGAATTAATTACTAGCATATAAGGTTAACTCCAACTTGAAACAAGGTATAATGTTGACACTATATGCAAAAAATACAAAATAAGGTCAATAGGGTCAGACCTATACTATGAAATCAAGGTATGAA
>JARHVA010009449.1:115000-127500 GCA_037957365.1 Torreya grandis | reverse complement strand
ACTCATCTTGAGTTCCAACTCATGAGCCAACTCACTTCACATCATTTAACCAAATAAATAATGGCATATAATTTTTTATAAAGAGATTATATAAGTAAAAATGGTCCCACCATTTTTTCCCAACATGAAATTTCATGTAAGGTTCATGCATTTGTCATGCAAATCACCTAACATAAGGATAAGTATTGAAAGGCTATTATTTGTAATTGTAAAAAGATATTAACTTGAGTTAATGTCTAATTGAATTATCCTTGTCACCTCTATGCAAATTTGGATAGATATATTATATTTTTTATATATTGAGGCTTTTAAGCCATTTTTGAGGATCCCTTAGGTTGGTATAGAGAGACTATACAAAAATTGTAACTTGCACCAGAAATCAATAGAGTTTGTTTGCAAATTAATTTATGGTTATAGTGTGTACTTTTGATTGTTGATTTTTACATAACATAAGATTGATATATATATATATATATATATATCACACTTATGTAAAAATCAACAATCAAAAGTACACACAATCATATAATAGTGTGTACTTTTGATTGTTGATTTTTACATAAGTGTGATATATATATATATATATATATATATATATATATATATATATATATATATATATATATATATATATATCCTTTTTTAGGTCCTTTCCTCACCTAATACTATGATTTCATATTTTATAGGTCACTTGAAGAGTTAAGCGCATAAATTGTTCTGAAGATTGTTAGTCTATAGTGTCTTTAGAGACCTTCATTCACACACCTTCAATCTACAAACCTTCTTTCAGACCTTCATTTGAAATACTAATGTTTAGGAATGGTCTAAGATTTTTTTTTTTTTAATTATTCCATTTTGATTCATGTTTATGCCTAAGTTTCAAAGTTTATAGAGGATCAATCACTATTTAGGTGCATCATCATCATAGCATAAATTTAATTTTTAGTTTCTTCCTTATTGTTTTCATCCCAACATCAAATAGGTTTAGTAATTGATCCTAAATTCATATATTCAAATGATATATCCTCAAAAATATAGTTTGATCTAGATACAAGTATCTCATAGCCTTAAATCATTCTAATGGTAGTCCAAATATGAGTCATATCTAAGTAATCTAATTTTAGCTAGGTGATATCTAGGTTACTAACACACAAACCAATCTCTTTTCCTATCACATCCATGATGAGCTTGTATGACATTCTACTAGTCTTATACCTTTATTTTGTGTATTTCACCTTTTTAAAAGTCATTTATCCCCCTTTGTGAGAATATTTAATGCATAAGGCTCATTTCCCTTTTTGAATAGAGTAGAGATTGCTTTAATAGGATCAAGACTACTTTATTATCACTGATCTATATATATATATAATCTCACAAAAGGATGAGACCTATAGGTCTATGTTTCATTACAAAAAAATACTTTATACATTGTACCCAATTATACCAGCCCATATGAGGTCAAGATTCTCAAAAAACCTTTCACCATGTAAGACAAGAACTTTCAACCATGTTTTGTTCAAGAAGATCCACACAGTATTCAAGATGAGTGATGATGTGACCCTTTAGTAAACTAGTATGAAATGATAAAATGATTAGAGAGCTTTGAATGAAGTGAAAAGATGGTGGAAACATCTTCCAATAATTTTAATTCATTGGAGTCTATAGAGAACCTTTAAACTCATGTGAAAACATGTAAATAGTTCTTATCAAGCTCTCTTTATCAAATGACCTCCCACACATGACAACTTGGTGGATGAGGGTATAGGATGTTTATGCAGAATTTTAGGATCATTTCCAATTGCTTTTATGCATCTAAATAATCTAAACTATCCCTTCAAGGAGAAAACATTAGCTTGTGGGGTTGATTACATCATTCAAATTGCCCTGCCTTTTTAGTAATTATTCATAAAGGAGAAGGGATGGATTTGATGACTAGTGACATAAATATGAAGCTTACTATGATCCCCTTCTATGTAAAAAAGAATCATTGTGATCTTGTGAGGAGAGTGATGGATGAGAATAATCATGTTTTGCACTTTTAAGACCTTTGAGAGATTCAAAATCATGTATATCATCTTTATAAGACCAAGAGACACTTTGAATATGTTCTCACCTATAAGTAAATACCCCAAGTCTGTATAAACTCATAAAATTACCTTTTTAAGAGTAAACCTTAACTATTTTGACATGTAAACCATTATTGTGACTTATTTATGACATAAGTACATTGAAAACTCATATTAAAGTTTTAAAAAGTGTAATGTCACGTGTATTCCATCTTGACAATTTTGGAATGGACTTAAAACCCCTTAAAAACATCTTCAAGTGTAAAGAAAGTTATTTTACATTAGATGATATCATGTGGAGAAACTATATCAAACCAAGACCTTTTAGGGATTAAAATGACTTCTTTAACATATGATATAATTCTCCATGAAATAAACTCACCTTGAGAAGGCTTATCTTGGTCACAATTGAAACCTAGGTTTCTCCAAAAACCTTAAACTTTGCTAAAATACCTTAATCTCATCAAACAAGACTAATGAGATTTAAACCAAGTGATAAAGTGAAAGGACTTGACCTGACATGTTATGTACCCTCTTTACATAACATGACAAACCCATAAGACCCATTATACTAAATTTTATGGTTCTATAAATCTTGGAAAAGATGTTACCTTAAATAATGCTAACACGGTTAACAAATCTTCATTTTAAGATATCATAAGGCATGGGGTGGGTTTTTAATAGGGTAAATAAGCATGATAAGCAAAGTTTTAAATTATAATGATGACAGTTTGACCCATTGAGGTCAAACTTGTCAATAGTACCATGCGATCACTCCATCTCTACCCTACAAAAAAATGATAAATACTAGAATTAGGCACTATGCAAGAAGGAATACTATAAGATGAATGGAAATACTGAAACAAATAAGTATGATTCCTAAGAATGTCAACATCTCTAACCTAGACAAGTCCTCCTACAAATGAATCATCTAAATTATAAAAATAACCATAATTAGGTTTATGAAGGTTGATGGTGTAAGCAGGTATGATATTTTCATCAGAAGTGGCATTATGAATAGATTGTCAAGTCTTGGTTAAGACCATGGGAATGTCATCAATAAGTAGTTGATGGGAATGTAGTTTTAACTATGGTGGAAGCTAGGTGATGAGATGAGGGGAGAGATATAAAGTTTTGATCTTGATGTTGATATCATTTAGTTCATCATCATTACAATCTAAGAGGTTAGGTGGTATGTTCTTGATGAGTTCAGGGTGACCATGATAACCTCGAGTAGATTTGATAGGATAACTGAAATGTTGGGATTCATGAAATGGGATGCTAGGAAATGGTTCAATGGTTGGAATTTGAAAGACGCCATATTTTTAGAAATATTTGAAATTCCAAGGTTTTATGTCTCCTTGAAACCTATAGATAACACCATTATGGGAAGACTTGACACATTAGCAGGTAGATGAGGTAACATCCCTCATGTGATGAGTCCAAGGTCTATTAAGTAAGATATTATAGGAAATGGGAAAGTGAAATATCATAAAATTCATGTGAATGGTGAGAAGAAGGATGGCAATAGTAATCCACATGTAACCTAAAGGAGGCATTTGCATTATATCATAACCTTGGCATGTGTTGTATGTGGACTTAAGATTACACTCAAAACATCCAAGAGTTTTAATGAAATCAAGGGAGGTGACATAAGTACCTAAATCATCATTAATCAAAGCACACTTGGATATCATTTATTTTAACACTAATAAATAGTGGAGAATCATCTGCATGAAGTAGAATCTCATATGGGATCATGGAAGTGATAAGAAATTTAAGAGAAAGAGAAGTGTCTATTATTTCATCAAAGTGTAGAGAGATATATTAAAATTATTGTAAGACACTATATTTATACCCTTCAGGTGCTACTAGGGGAGGATGAGGTATGTTCATTTCAAATAATAATTTCATCAGATAGTTACAATGATGGGGGAAAGTTCGCATGAGTTCAAGAAATGGTATTTGAGATAGGAGATTAGTAAGTTATGTGATGGGGTCCCATTCATCATAATCCATGGGGGGTGGATATGTAAAGGCACCTAATGTTGTAGGGGATATTAAGAAGGAAGATTGGAAATAAATTTAATTTTTTGTTTTAGATTAAGGTAAAAGCAGGTTTTGAAGGGGCCCCGAAGTAAATTTAATTTTTTGTTGATAATATGTGGTTGGTTTAATTTGAGGATAAATCGGTTGATTGTCTTTAGATGATGGGATACTTAATTTAGGTATTTATTATGATTGAGTTAAATAAATATATGGGAAGGTTGGGGAATGTTGTTGATTGGTGTAAATGTTTGGGGAGTTGTAGAAATAGTATGATAAGTGCTATAAAATTGAGGTGCTAAAAGTGGTTTCTAGAAAGAGTTAAGGTCATCTTGCCCCAATTCTATTAGATGAGATGGGGAAGAATCTTGGATAAAATGGAATGTTTGGGAGATTCAGTGCATGTGTATTGGATTAGAATCAATGAAAGGAACCACACTTCACATATTAGTCATATTTACAAAATTTTATTCAGTATTTTGGTCCATAAGACTATAAACATTATTTGTGGAAGGAGTAATCTTATCATTTCTATCTTGATGATTAGAAAGAGGCTCTTTATATATAGGAAGATGAGCATTAGAATAGTTCAAAGTTTGATCTTTGGTTTGTGTTTTATGAGATTTAAGGCTATGTCATATGATTAGTGGTGATTATTAATGAGTGAATCATGATCAAAGTTTGGGTCAAGAAGAAAATTCATAGCTAGGTTACATAATTGTATGCAAGTCTCATGAGAGTGGACCCAACTTGCATGAAACCAACAAAATTTGTTTAGATCATACCATGATTTCATAGGATGAGTGGGTTCAAGATCTCATGGTAGAGGCCTTGGTAGATGATTTTGAATCTCAACTAAGGATAATGATTTATGAACATTAATGTTATTTGTTTGGTAAAATTTAGGATTAAGAGTGTTGTTTTGATGGGGAACATGCTCCATAATGTTTTTGAGAATGATGGCTTGAATATTATAAATGGTGTCTAGGAATCAGTGACATCGTCATTGGTAACATGATGATTTTTATTTTTAATGATCATGCTAATGTCCATGAGAAGTTGGGATGGTTAAAATTGGAGCATGATAAAATCTTGGCATTTAACTTGGTCAAGAGCTTCTTCCAATGTTATTGAAGAGAGAGTCCTAACCTGATGTTATAACTTGGAGTAAAGAGAATTAGTGAATAGATGAAAGATATTATCATCCACCATGCTATTCTCACACTTATTAGATAAGGTTTTCCATCAGTTGATGAAAGTTTGTGTTGTTTCATTTTTAAGTTACTTACAATTGATAAAGTGAGCCAAGGTAATCTCAGGGAGATCATTAGTTTGAAACTCTTGTACTATGGAATTAAATAGATATTCCAAACTAGTGATAAAATGGGATTTGAGTTGATTGTACCAATCTAATGCATCTTTGAAGAGTGTTTTGGCTAATAGCTTGGTAGAAATAAAATTATTAAGCTTGACACAATCTATGTATAGATTACCAAATGTTTTTAAATGTAAGGTAGGATCAGTTGACCTATTATAACTAACGGTAGGTGTTTTACCTCCTATGTCAATATTGGAAATTTGAGGTATAGGAGATTCATTTTGGATATGTTTGATAATTTTATTAACAAGGGGTGGTTGAATAATGAGGTTATCATGGGAATACCTAAGGGTGGGTGGGGGGAATTTTGATTTTATTCTCCCTATGGAACTTGTTAAGGTTGATTTTGAAGGTGAATGAGATGATTTTCCATCTAAATCATTTTATTGGCATCATTGGGTTAAAAATCATTCATTTAATTGAAAGTTTGTAATAAGAGTTGATGGGTTTGAGTAATATTTTGACTAGTTTGCACGACATGTGAAGTATTAGCATTGGTATTAGTGGCTTGGGTTGCACTATCAGTAGTGACATGTGTGGCACTAATGGCATGATAAACATCGGTAGAAAAAAATTAGTAGTAGCACAATTAGCATGTATAGAAAAATATGCACTAGTGGAGTGATTAGCATTGGAATAAAATGAAGCACTAATAGCATGATTAGAATTGGTAGAAAAAGATGCATTAGTGGAATTTTTGAGGAGGGGCCTTGAAAAAGGCCCACTAGATATTGAACCTACCATGTTAGTATAGATACTTGGCATGGAGGTTGAAGAGATCATAAATGAAGAGGTTATAGTGTGGGAATGAGTCAAAATAGAAGGGATAGGTTGAGAAGAAAATGAGTTTTCACATCAAAATCCATGAGATAATTTAGGGGAGGGTGAATGGGGTTCTTCTACTTAACCACCTATCATGAGATTATAAATAGTTGAAGGGTCCTTTTCTCTATGTTGAGGAAATTCATTAATGAAGATGAGAATTTAAAGTTTGTACTCTAATCCAAGATAATACTCTAAGGGAAAAAAATTATTATAAATTGATGATAATTGAGGAGGAGTTCCATAATTGCTACTCTGAGTGGCAACATACACATTATTTTCATCTAAATTATAAGCTATAAGTTGTTTTTAGGGAAACCTATTGGGATTGGGGAAGCTCATCATGTCTATTGGATTCAAATTTTTATTATCCTAAAATAATAATTTCATGATGAGAAAAGGAGGCCAAAAAGGTGATGCAAAGACAAATTTATAAAATAAGATACATAATCAAACTGGTCGACTATGTTATGTAAACTAGGGAACAAAATAGATAAAAAGAGAACACAAGTGTACAAATTGATTATGTACTATTAATAGGGAATAATATAAGAAAATAATAAAATAAGAAGACACATTTAGATAGGTTGACTATGTACTACTTAGACAAGCACTGAATAAGAGGATAAGGAGACACAATTGAACAAGTTGATTATGTATTGTAGGTAGAAAGGCTAAATAATTTGTAAGAGACTGTATCGACATAAATGATAGTGTTATGAAATAATAAAAGTGTTTAAAAGATAATTTTGAATTTAAATGAAATTATGCACATAACTAATTAGGTCACTATGGTTGATATAATTGGAACCCACAACACAAACCTTGCACCAACATTGGCCAATGCAAGTTTTGAAATATAACATACAATGCTCAAGGAACAAACAACAACTGGAAAGTAAATGATAATTAATTGGTAATTATAAGTGTTATTAGGTTATAATAAAGTTTAATTGTATTTTAATTGGGAAGTTGACTAAAATAAGGAACTAGAAAGTAATCTAAAACGTGTTTCATGATGTTTAGGCTAAAAGGGATATGTATTGGTGATAGTAATGGATTCGTATTGTGGCCTACCCCCTCACTTCACAATCCCATAATGATAAGGGTATCTAGTGATTTTATAATATATTACATTAACCATGTGTTTATACATGGCTAGAAAATCAAATTGGATTCCCCATTGGTGATTAAATTTAAGTAGGTAGATCTTGGGAAGGCAAATGTTTAATTTTTTTTAATGAAAAGTAATTTGTTAGTGTGTGTAAAAGAGAAAAATAGTGTGACTAAAATGATTATTTTTTAAAACCACCTATTTAATCTATGTTTGTTATTCTAATCATGTAAGCAACTGAAAAGGAAATGTGAATTAATTACTATAAAATAGAAGTTAATTCCTTGATTTAAAAGAGTACAGAGTTAGTTTAGGTGACATTATATGTAAATAGTGCAAAATAGAGTCGACTGGGTCACTACTATTATGTAGAAACAAGATCTATAAAAACATAGTCAAACAAGTTAACTATGTCTTATAGATGGAAGATAGACTATATAATTATGTCAAAAAGTTTGACCCAATTTTCTATATGGATGTACTTTTATAGACTGTAAACTTGTGAAAAATAGTACTAAAAATGAAAATTAAAATGACAGAGAGAGAAAGAAATGAACCTTGATGGGCATAAATATATTTAGATTATAAAATTTTATGTTATGATGTTCAATTTCTAATTCAAAATTATTTTGAGTCAACGGGTTTAATGAAGTTTGTAAAATGTGTATGCTAAAGAAGAAATTATGAATAGAGTCAACAACTGGATTGACTATGTTTGTAGACCTATATGTTGATCGAAGATAATTACATATAGAATTGATTGGTTCAACTATGTATCTAAATCTAGAGCTAAAAATAATACTATGTTAAATTGATTGATCCAATATCCTATATTTGGTGAAGACCTACATATATAAAACAAAGTCATTTTGTAGTGACTATGTGTTTAAAATGCACACAAATGTTATAACTATACCAACTAGTTTGATACAGTACTAGAAATATAGAAAAATATAATATGATTACAAAATGATGGCACAAAATAAAAAATATAAGGGTTTGATTCACATTGGGTTCACTAGAATGTATGCAAAGGGAATGTAATTGATCTATTAATCAATTGTATCTCAAAGAAGATAAATCCTACTTACACTTATGATTATTGATAAATTATATATTCAAGTTCATGACCAACATGGATCCACTAAACCTAACCAAGGGATATCTTACCATAATAGCATCACTAGAGAGGGTTAAAAATCCTCTAATCAAGCAACATGATTCAATAACCCTAGCTAGGTCCTATGTTTTAAAATTCACAAAGTAAATGCAAAGGAAATTAAATTCTAATATAATTCTCACCAAAGTTTGTGGCATAAAGTGGGGGTAATACACATAAAAATTAAACATGCATAGAATATATATACTCATGTCAATGTATAGGAAATACTAATTCATGGGAGAGAATTACAAATGAAAATCTATCTACTCTTATGAGGATGAACAAAGTTAGGAACACTTACCTTTGAAAATGAACTTGTTGATTCTCAATCTCTACCTTGTCCAAGTTGCTCCATAAGAGGTTATTATGGTATGTAAGGATAACAAGGAGTCAGCTCTAGGCTACACGACTCATGTATGCATCCAAAATACTTCTCCATAAGACAAAATTCATATCTTCAAAGAAAGTATTGAAACTCTAAGCTATGTTCCTCAAGTATAATGGTGGATAAGAACATCCATAATATAATATTTTTCTTCTTCTCTTCCCTAATAAATGATGAAATTAATGTGTATATATAGTTAAATATAACCCTAAACTTTTTTGAAAGTTTAGCCAATAGGGTCATCCCAATTGACTATGTATCTTTATTGATAAAATCAAATTAGGTTTTGGTTTATTATTGGCTAGGAACCTAAATGTGTTTTATTATTTTGAGTACCAAGTCAATGGGGTTGTTAATCTAACGTATACTATCAAAAAAGGTTTTAGGATTAGGTAGGGGCTAATAAAGGTGGTAAATTATTTAAGGGATGTGCAAGAGAGGAGGTAAAGCTTAGGTAAGTGTTTTAGAATATGGTTGTGTAGATAAAAAGTGTTAGTATAGGGACAACAATACTATGAAGCACCAATAGTCTACCCACCCCTTTCCCGATGCACCCTTTAAGGTGTGCACTTAGGGAGATTGAGACTTGATGGGTCCTTCAAGAGATAAAGCATCAATAATTGATAAAATTTTGAAAATAATATTTGTATATATTTCACCCTTGTCTAGAACTAATACATAATTCATATGTAAGGGATGAAGCTATACATCATGAAAGAATTGATTGGGGAAGTGATGAGAATGAGATATGAGGGCATACAAGAATTAAAGGATAAATGGAGGAAATAAGAGGTATTGTATACATTCTTCAAAATGGATGTTACCACTAAAATACATAAGAAAGGATTTTCGAGGTTGAACTTGCCAATGTGGTGACTCGATGTGTGCCTTCATATAATGAAACATGTCACATTAGAAGGTAAGTTCACTGTTATATTTTCTCAACAGTTTCTCATACTAAATCATTTTAGGGGACACAAAATTAGCCTCCCTTATTTTTTATTCAAATCCCTTGAAATCTAGATTTTGGCTTTCCAAGCAAACCTGACCAATGACCTCATCCACTATGGATTGATCTTCCTCCTTATCAAGAGGGGGAATTTATGAAGGGGAATGAAGAGGTGAAGATAACTAAGAGTGATATGGAAGGAATATTTGAGGACTTAGGAAATTTTAAGGAGGATAATGAGTAGCCCCAAAACCTCTTAAAAATCTAGGACTACATCCCCTCTAACTAGTATTCAGATTGTGTAGGCTCAAGTTGAGACCAAAAAAGGAAAATGTAAAGACAAAATCAACCCAGTCATCATGGGAAATAAATCCAAACCTAACATTGAAACCTAGCTTGAGAAGGAAAAAAATAAAAGGAGGAAAAAGAGACTTAGGACACCTCCTCATAGACCATAAGAAGAACTTGAAAGAATTCAATGACAAACTACAAGACATGGATTGCTCAATGGTCATGTTGATGGAGGAATGAAATGTAAAGAAGGATAACACCAATAAGTTCAGAATGGGATTGGACAATTTTGGAATCAAGAAGGGAAAAAATTGGGTGAAGGAAAAAAATCCATGATCCCCACGAAGGAAAAGGATTGAGGGCTAAAAACTCAAATTCAACCAAATCCCCTACCAATAACAAAACTAATATTGAAAAGATTATACCTACTATGAAAGTAAAAAAGATAAGAAGATTTAAATGGACAAGGATGCCACAACCCCACTGAAGAAATGCCAAAATGATTTTGACAAAATCCTAAGTAACTGCACCAAGGGAAGAATCATGAAAGATAAGCTGAAGGATAAAAAAGGCAAAGTTAAATGAGCAACACTCATAGAATACACCAACTCTATGGAGTCTTTTGGTTAATATTTTTTCAATCTCTCTATTTTTATTTTATCTATTTTTATTTGGTGTCTTGGAAGATGTTTTAATGATGACTCTTCTTATTAGATATCCAAGGGGGCTTATTTTTGTTTTATCTATTTGGATACTTCTATTTTCCATTAAACTTTGTGGTTGCAGGGGCCTTGTAAAACATAATTTTTTACCCTATTAAAGAAAAAAGAATATTCACTGTTTATTTCATTTAAATGGAACAATGTTTTTTTATATATATGGTGATTTATATATAATGTGTTTTAGTTATTAAGGTGCTTATATTAAAAAACACCTCAATAAATAAAATACCATATATATATATATATATATATATATATATATTCATGGTACTTTATATTTATATATTTATATATATATATATATATATATATTCATGGTACTATATATATATATATATATATATATATATATATATTCATGGTACTTTATATATATATATATATATATATATATATATATATATATATAAGGTGATTTATATATAAAGTACCATATATATGTATATATATGATGTGTTTCTCTGTGTGTGTGTGTGTGTGTGTGTATACATAAATTAATTTATATATACTTTAATATATATATATATATATATATATATATATATATATATATATATATATATATATATATATATATATATATATATCATTGTGTATTTAGTTAATATGTTACAAGATTATTATATTTTTATAAAGTTTGAGGTGATTTTGAGAGAACTATATTGACTTAAGAGTTCTTTCTTAGGAAGGGGTTTCTTTGTGAATTGATTCTCTTATCTTTCACATATTATTTATATAAATTTCTTGTACTACTATTTAATACATATAGTGAGTGATTTAAAATAGTTTTTAAAGAATAATTTCAATTGAAGCTACAATATATAAACTATAATGATTAATATTTTTTGAAGAAATTATCTCAATTTTTTCAATATGTTATTTGCATTAGATTTGTTTATGGTAACTAATAAAAAATATAAATAAAACAATTTTTTTTAACTATCATTACAATTTAGAGATAATAATAATTTAGATTTGGCAATTGAAAAAAATAATTGACACATTTTATTTAAATAATGTTAACATTTAAATAGGTGGAAATACGGTGATTGGAAACTTTCTTTTTTATTTTTTTAAAGTCTACATTGCATTGATTTTTGTTGAGATAAATAAGGTACACCTCTAGAAAAAAATAAAATGAAAAATAACCTAAGGATTCAACATTGTAGGCAAACCAAGACATGAATTAGACCCACCAAGATGGTTAACAATGTGATACCCACTTGGTGGGGATCAAACATAAAACCGCCATACCTCCACCCCAATAGCCAACCAAAATAGTGAATATATTTATATTAAGTTTTAGCTATTAATGAGACTTTACATAATACCCAACAAGGTTACAAAAATAAGAGATCAGGACACTAATAAGCTACCTATACAACTAGAGTAGGACCAAAATCCATCTTACATATCTAGTATCATTCTAAAACAATTATCTTTACACCTGAAGGTAGGTTTCCCTTTGCTACATTCCCAACCTACACAAATTTATCTCTACCTTGCTCACCATCTACATCCTTTCAACTGACGTTATCTCTTTCCTCCTCATCATGACACATCAT
>JARHVA010009449.1:0-110000 GCA_037957365.1 Torreya grandis | reverse complement strand
AACACGAATTGACCCCCCTTCATTATTTTCCCATTTATTTAAGTTTATTCTTAGCCTAACATAATTTCATTGTGTAGGGTCCTTTTATATTCCCCAACTTAGCCCAAGACTTTAATACTAAGGCCTCTATGTATTCATTACTACCATCTCAACCTTAGTCTTAACATCTTAGGCATAAGTTTTTATCATCCTCGTAACACTAATTTAAATTATTTAAATCTCATAAGATCCTAATATTGTCTCTTTATCACGAAATTTGAGTTAATGGAATGAAAGTAACCAAGAACTTAGGTTTAAAAAACCTATGTCTTGGATGATCTGACAATCCATGTTTACTCATAAGGACTCGATCAGATGGAGTGAAGCATGTTTGAAAATTCAAAAGAATACATAGAGATTTAAATATGGAAAAACATCACCATTAAATTTGAGGAATAAAATAAAAGGGGATCCACTTGACTCTACATCCAATCGAGAGCAAGTCTCTAGATCATGATCTTATGGTTGTTACTTTATCGTGACATTTGATTGAATAGAATGAATTAACACCCAAATCCTACTAGGCCCTACGAAAATGCCAAGTGTCATCCTCACATTTGACCCTAAATATTTTAACAAACTTAAAATTTACATTTATGTGACCATCATTTAAATTTTTGAAAAGACTAACTTGATGCCTATATGATCGTCAACTTTAAGTCCATTAAAATGTGATTTTTGCTTGTTTGAACTTGACATCCATGCAACCATCAATAGACACCTGAGAAGGTGTATTTTAATCCTGAGGGACCATCAATTTTAAACTAATTAAAATTCCTTACTCAGAATTCAAATGGCATCCCTAAAAAATTTTGGCTCACCAAGCTGAGGAAAATGTTCAAAATATGCCCAAAATGGAAAATCTCAATTTAAAAAATAAAAGATGTGCAAGAAATATACTTAGCCTAAGTATATGATTTAAATATCCACATGGAATTTTTTATAATGGACCTTAAACCATAGACTTATCCTATGTTAAATTCATTTTATGTTTGACTTATTTTGAGCATGGTTTGTGAATCATAACATAAACATTTTAGCCTAATATTTTTATTATGTTTGCTAAACAAAACACATACATTAACCTAGGATGCTTATACCTTAACCCATTTGTAAATTAACTTAATTTTAAAATCCTTAGCCTAAGGTTTGTCCCATGCTTAATAAATATGAAACAAACCTTAGCCAAAAGGATGTAAGCCTAAGTCTTGAATTTTAAGAGTGTTATAGCTTAATGTTTGGGCATGTTTATATATAAAAAATCAATGTTTTATCATTGAATTTGATCTAATAGTGTGAAATTCCATAGAGGCATTTCAACAAAACTTGGAGAAGCTATTTACCCATCACATGGCCAATGATTATTTGATAAGGGACTAACATAATATTTAGAATATGAAGAAGATGTGTGAGTATACCAAGTTTCATGACCATATGGATTAAGGCCCAATAACCAATTAAAAGACAGGGCCCAAATTATGATCAACGGCTCATGCTAATCCAATATTCTTGATCCTATAGAGTGAAAGGAAGGAGGTATTTTTAAATACCAACTAGTGTTTAAATGGAATTTATGAAAAATTCCATGAAAGATCTAAACTAGTACCACAACACAAAGGTATAAAGGCAAAGGTATAAATCAAATTTAGAACACATATAAGCCAAAGCCTAGATATATTCCACCATTAAAACTCCAAACCCTAGACCCTACATAAAGGTGACCCAAATAGATCCAATTTACTACAATTTAATCAAGAGATAGCTTAATTGTGTTTTTGAGCATGAGAGAACTTTCACAAAGATAATATACAATATATCATGAATAATTAGCAAGAAATAGAGACCATGGTAGCAAGTAGAAAACAATTTAAGGAAGAGGCCAAGATTTATTTGATGAATAATAGTGAGGGTTAGGTGTTCAAGGATATATAATTAGACCTATAGCATTGAACATCCATGGCATTAGGAATTGGTTTGATATAGTTTTCATGATACAATAATTATATTCCATCTCAAAGGAAGATCAAATAAATGAAACCACAAATAGGTGATACAATGACCTAGTTACAATCTAGATGGTTGGCCTTCACCATGCCATGACAAAACCAGAGGTAATGAACTACATTGATGTCCTTACTCCAATTTTTATTTATTTTAAAATTGAAGGTGACTAGATTATTAGGGATTGGAACTCAAAATATGTGGCATATATTTCCCTTGTTACTTTTGAAAAATACTACAAGCTCCATCTTCCCCATGTGGACCTTCATATAATGAGATAATGGACCAATAGCCATGATCTAGACTCCATCCTAAGACCCTAGCTCCATCAAGGGCTTCACATCTTTAGAACCCTTGATGGAAAAATATTTATTGCTCAATTTAGAGAGGGCATTATGGTGATTATGACCTTATTTAATAGATATTTTGGTTCCCCTTCATCCACTTATGTAAATAAGGTTTGGGTCTTGTATGTACACCTCTTAGTAGAAGAAAAAATTACCCCTCTAATTATGGATTTGATCAACATTTTTTTGGCCAAGCAATTTATTGCCATCAAGAAAAGGACCTCAAAAAAATTCGACATGATGTCTTGCCTCCTTGATGCCCTTCTCACTTTAAGCACCTTCCTTGTCATCAAGAATTTTTCCCTAGACGGTAAGACAACTATCTCACACCACTACTCCAAGATGCACATCTTCAAGTACCATAATCACATGTAGTTTATATGTGATTACATTTTCCCAATAATAGTTGAATCCATCACATGTGTTCCAATGCCTAGGCTACACCCCCTCATCAAGAGATAGGTTAAAATAATAGGGTATTTATGGTATTATCCTAATTTCACAGTCATCATGATAGAAGGAACCATATCACAACCCTATAGACTACAAATGTATGTCCTAAATAAGCTTGTTGAGTAAGAGATTTCCTCCCAAATCATCCTTGGTATTGACAAGGATTGCAAGGAAAAGAGGAAAGGTTTACTTCACCCCTTTCCCTTGGACATTGGGAAAACCCTAATTAAAGAATGGAAGCAGGTGGAGATTATGGTCACACATAAGAATTTATTTGGATTTTAGCTAGAGGAACTCAAAATGTGGGATCCAAGGAACAAGATAGGGGATCATCTAAAGGACAAGAAGATCAAGCTTGAATATGTACACCAATTGGGTGTCCATGACACCATATACATTAGAGCCAAGAACTATGGGGAAGTATTTTCTACATTTCAAGGTCACAACATCAAACTAGAGCATAAATTGGTGATTGACAACAAGCCATCTAGGGAAACATGGTAAATGTAACCCTTGTAGTATCATTTAATACCTAGGCCATTTAAAACAACTCAAGAGTAACCTCAGGTAGAGAAACCATAATAGTCCTAATAGCAAGTTGAGTCAATTGAGGATGATCAAGGCAAAGGAAAGGAGAAGGTTAGAGAAGTAATATGAGAAGAAAGACCCAGTGAAGGACCCTTACCTTCAACTAGGTAGCAAAAACCACCCTCTCTAATCTAGCACATTAACAAGATAAATTTAGAGCCATAAGAGACATTTAAGGGTGCTCTCAAGGAACTTGTAGAGTCCTATGGCTTAGGAGGAGGAGAGGACCCTTTAGTAAAGCCTAAAGAGGATACAAGGAAGGAAATTGTCTGAGTGGCCTCCCATGAAAAGAGGAAGGTAGAATTGGCCTTGGTCTCAATAGAACCAAGGAAGATGCCTAGACTAACCTTCACTCATCCCACTAGTGAATTCAATCTCTTCAATGATGAATTTACAATCCATGGACTAGTCATTCCTAACTATTTCATATATCTAAAATTTTAAAAGATCTCATCTCTCTCCCACTCATGGGCCATAACAAATGTTTGTGTAGATGTACATGATGATGTGAAGCCCTGTATAAAATCTATAATGAAGGAATAGGAATAGATAAGAATCATGGTCTCCTAATGCTTAAGAAGTAAGAAGATGGATGCTTTGAGAGTATATACTAATTTAGGGGTGGAGTTTCTAAAACCTCCCTAGTTTAAAGAACCTATTACCATAGTTCATTTCAATCTTGTGACAATAGGTTTAGAAAGGATAACAACCAAGATGGCCATGGTTGGGGTAGAAGAATTCACCTTTTATAAGGTGGAACCTTTTATAGTTTTGACCCCTATTGAAGGAAAACAACTTAGTGAAGCTGTAATAGATAAATAAGATGTCTAAAGCTTGATGGAAGTGCATTCATAACAAACTAAGGCTAGATTCTGGGGTCTAAAATAAAGGATCTAAAATTTGGAAAGAGAGAAGCAAAACTTACAAACTCAATAAATCTTATCAGTACCAGACGCTATGATTAATATTCTTGATGAGTCATTCTATGACATGTTTAAGGCATTAAAGTCAATGAAGATGAGGTAGAGTACACTAGAAGACCAAGATGCATTTATTGGGGACCTGGTCATGTAATGGCAAGCATCAGAGGACAAGACTGCCCACCTCTTCAACATTCAAATAAAGAATCAGATCCCAAACTTTAGAACCATAAGTATGGGACACCTAGGCACAATCTTAGGGATTGTTATTGATAAATTTCAAAGCTTGATTACCTATCATACCAAGGTGATGAGACTTCTAATAGATAATAAAGGGCTCATTAGAAAAATTGAGCAACTTCTTGGGACCATGTTGTCAATCCTACATAACTTACTACCCTTGGCCTGATTAGTGATGAAGACAGCCACTTTGGTGACTCAAGAAGTCTAAGGTAAAAATAAAGGCCAGTCTAGACAAAATAACAACAAGATCTTGGATATGATCTTCAATACAAGTGAGAGGATCAATAAAGCTAGAAGCATCAAGGAAGCTTTGGCAAGAAATGACCAAGAATTTGGTGAGATAATATACCATAAGGAGGAGTGCATCATGAGGCCTGATTTGGATCTCAAGCTGGCTAATGAGCAACATGAGAGGCCCATGAGCCTCCTTCAGTAACAAACAGGGATCCCCACCAACAAGTTAGAACAATATTCTATTCTAATAGAAATTAGGTGGTATTTTATAGTATAGTATTTTATTGTAAAGGCATATTCTATTTTTTTATCATATTTTCCTCTAGGTCAATATGATTTGGGAAAGCACATGTATTATAGATCTTGTAAGGATAACTATCCTTACTTTTATACACCTATATTTTGTGGCTAACTGATATACTACCTAATATTAATATAAAATCATGTATCACCATTGTAAAGAGGGGAGACTTATGATCAACTTTGTATAATTGAATTAATTAATAGAATCAAGGAATTATATAAGGAGTGTCCATGTCTAATGTGTTAATTACTAATGTAGTTTTTTCTCTCAATTATTAGTATAAGTCTTGAATTTAAATAATATCTTTGAATTCTAAATAGCATTCTTTAATCATAGGGTTTCTAATTTGTGCTTATGCTAAATTAGCTAAAATATCTTAGGTTCTACTTGATTTCATTTTACTTTGTATTCAGATGTGCAATAGCTATTTGATTATAGTAGTAAATCCCTAAAAGTAGACCTATTTCTTACTTGTGATTCTTAAACATTTTCCTCTAAAGTTTTCCTAATATATAGTGAAATTTGATTTTAGGATATGTTATACTATGTGCTTGTTAAATGCATATTCAGTTACCATTAATGATTTTTTCATAATGTTCAAGACCAAAATTGACAATCACTTATTTCTTTTCTACCCTATCCTTCTCTTTGCTCCTTTTTTTACACCATGATCACTTTACTTTAAGCCACATTATAAACATCCATTTATATTAGTCTATAGTATAATAAAGGAACATAATTCAGTAAGTATCAACAAATATTCACAAGAGAATAGACCAAGGTGGCTCCTAACCACAAAAATTATATAAATATTGTGGAACAACTATCTTACTCTGCTACTATTTCACCACACAAAACTAGATTATCAAAACATGCAACTCATGCTCTAAATTTTCCAAATTATAAAATGAGAAGTGTTCTTTAAACACTAAGGGAACCTATGGTACATTTAGAAGGATCAACAAGATATCTCTCATTGGTGCCAGAAGGAGGGCCTCTCTGAATCTTTGGTGATCTTAGTTTGCTTGACTTAAAGATCACTATATATTTGTGTTTTGAGTAAAATCTTTACTTAATATATATAAAAATCATTGATCTTTGTTTTTTGAAACACATCTTTGGTGCTTCCTTTGACATTCTTTAAAAATTGGTGCTTATCTTTGGTAAATTTGGATTTAACTTTGAATATCTATAGTATCTAAGGTTAGAATGGTCTATTTTGATCAAAAGTGGGCAAATGTCTTAAACTTGTAGAGATAGACCATATTCACATAGTTAAATGCATATTTGAGAAAATTCAATTAAAGATCAACATATTTTACAATTCTTCATGCCACCTTTACAAAATAATATCAATGTGTAGGTCTAACTCTTGTTCATTATAGAAGTTAACTTAACACATCATATTTCTAGTAGGATATTTGAATTTCAAGCTAAAATTTCCTAAGGTTAGAACAAGATCACACTCATAACCAAGAACCCTTTCTCAAGCTTAGGGTACATATAAAATCTAGACATGATAAATGTATACATAAAAGATCTAAATCTCTTCCAACTTCACCAATTTAAGGTGCATGTGTCTTCAACCATCATTCAAGTATGGCATGGTTAGGGGATTCCTCAATTAATGTGCCAAGGGTGGTTCGTGATCTTACAATAAACCCTAAGAAATATATACCTACATTTATTCCAATAGGTGTAGTGACTATTGAGAAACACATAAAATCCATTACGGCTACTTTAAGATTGCTTAATGTTGTGCATCAAGACGTGGCATGTAGGCTATTTCCATTTACATTTAAAGATGCCACTTATTAATGGTTCTTAAATTTTCCTGATAATTATATCACAAGTTGGAATGATTTTTAAAATGTCTTTATTGATAAATTTGGTATAATTATTAGTCCTTGTGTTATTTACCACTATTTCACTACTATTATAAGGGATGTCAGTGAGCCCATTAGGTCCTTCAATGCTATATTTCAAAAGATGTATAGTAGGACCATGGATCCCTACACGCCAAATTATGTCCTAGCCCTATAAATCTATAAATATGTAGTAGATCCTATGACCTCTATATTACTAAAAAGGTCTATCCCAATTGTAGCTTCATTTACCCAAGCCTATTTTAAATCAGTGGTCATTAATGATCAAATGTAGCCCCAAGGGTAAATGGCTTACTCAATCCCAAATATGAACCCACACTTGCCTGTGATGAACTTGTTCCCCAATAATAACCAAAATCTCTTAGCCTTAAACCAACTCCTAAATATGACCCAATTGCCATTAAGTCATGCAGCTCTAAATCAAATTCTAGGATTCTTGACTCATCCCACTAATGGATTTAACCCAAGTGATCAAAGGGCTCTGGTACCATCTAATAATAATAACTAGTTACATAATTCTAAAACTCCCAAAAATGAGAATGATTCCATCTTTAAAATGGTTCAAAAATTAAGCATTGGTTTCCTTTAGTTGCAAAAACAAGTGGGCAATAATGAAGAACACTTTGGTAGGAATTTCTCATTTCAAAGGTTTAATATGCCAAATAAAAAAATTTAGAATGATATTTTTCATAATAATAAGGCTAATGACCCATCTTCTAGTAACAAGAATATAGACATTAATATTATTGATATTGTATTGCCTAAAAATTGTAGCGTACATTTCACAACCAAGCATGGGAAAATTGACAGCATTAAATTTTTCAAAGCCTTTGAGACCTTACAAGAAGAGATGGACACATTTTAAGTGGTCCCTAACAAATAAAGTGGTGAAAACACCTCTATATCTAAGCCAAATTACTCAGGCCTTCATGGTAGACACCTTTGATTTCCCCTTTCAAGAGGAAAATGAACCTAATGAGGTCCCTGAGGAGATCCAAGCCTTTCAATAGTTCCTAAAGAAGAACTATCCCTTGAGGAATAGAGATCAAAGGTATCCCTTGATTACCTCAACACCTCCAAACAACTATGAAACTCCTAACACCTATTCAAGAAATAATCTAGAGCCACCAAAAGGGAGTACTTCTAAATGCAATGTTGATTTTTTCTAGTCCTTCTAGCAAAACTGGTTATAACATAGTTAATTACATGAATAAGATAAAGGATAATATAAAATTGCATGAAATCACATAAATTATAGATAAAATGGGTCTCATGTTGGAATCCTTGTTAGGAAAGCACATCCCCTTCAAGATTGATCATGCCAATGTAACAGTCCATAAAACCAAAGCTGAGTTTCCTCCTTTCTTGGTCACTATCAAGATGTTTGGTAAGAACTTGCATAATTTCTTATTAGATTCAGGAGAATATACTAATATCATGCCTTCAATAATATTCAAGCAACTTGGTTTAACACCTATAAAGTCTGATAGATTTATCACCCAATTAGAAAAATCTAGGGTTAAAGTTTTAGGATAATTATTAAATGTTCATATGCAACTATATTCTAAACCTAGGGTGTAATAATTGATTTATATTTAGGTGGTTGAAATACCTAATGTTTATGGAATATTATTGAGTAAGTAATAAACCAAGGATTTGAATGGTTACATGTCTACACATTGCTCACATATATGGTTACCTTGGAAAGGTGTCCCCAATCAGATCAGAGTTGAGAGGGAACTAAGAATGAAGCATATGATAATTGAATAAAATGTTGTGAATGAGAGAGTCAAAATAATAGACTTATACTTGGGGGTTTTCACCCTAGAGGCTTATAAAGTTTGTGATAACAAGGATGCTTATGTTGTTCCTAGATTATGGAAATTGCACTTTGATGGTGATAGGTATGATGTTGTATGAGGTGTTGGTATTGTTTTGATTGGCCCCACTGATAAAATGTATCATGATTCTTATAGATTCCAATTATGTTGTAATAAAAATATTTTTGAATACGAATCCCTTATCCTTGGCTTACAATTTTCTATAAAAAACAAGGTCAAAGAACTACTAGTTTATGGGGATTCAGAACAAGTGGTTAACTAGGTTAAAAGTAAATACCAATGTAAACTTTAATATTTAAAAAGGTATAAATTCAAATTTTGGGATTTGATTTAATCCTTTGATGCCTTTGGCATCTCTTCCATCCCAAGGGAAAAAAATCAAGTAGTTGATCAATTAGCATCTATTGCAGCTAACCTCATGCCCAATCATGATTCCCCTAATTTTAGCATTGAACTAATCCATTATCCTTTAGTAATAGATAATATCAACCACTTTTAAGTATTTAATGATGATTAATAGATATTATATTTCATGACTAATTCTAGAGCATTTGATGCTCATATCATTGATGAAGTTGATGGAAGTACATTTGGGGACGATAAATTTAATGGTAAAGTCATTCAATTGAGTAATAACAAAATCCCAAAGGGAATGAATGCTTTAGAGAGACTATTTGATAAGGAAAAAGTTGTTGAGGATTCTAATGTTTATAAGGTAAGTGGGAAGGACTATATTTCTATTGATTTAGGCCTTCATGATCAGCTGTAACTAGTAAATGTTGAGAAGGCCTACACAAATTTTGAAAATAAGAAGACTAAGGAGCTTTTTACTCAATACAAAGATGTCATAGCATGGTCTTATGATGACCTAATAATATTTGATCTGAGGTTCACCACACATACTATACCCCTTATATATAGATGCAAATCCTTTAGACAAAAATAAAGGCTTATGAACCCAGTCTTAGAACCCATGATCTTTAAAGAGGTTGAGAGACTTATAGATGATAGGATAGTATTTCCCATCAGGAACTCTACTTGGGTGGTAAATTTGGTGTTATTCAGGAAGAAGAAAAGTGAGATTAATCTTTGTATAGACTTCAAAAATTTGAAAAAAGCATCAGAGAAGGATAAATACCCCCTTTCTTCCCTAAACCAAGTAATTCAAGTTGTTTTAGGATCATCTATGATGTCCTTTCTTGATGGATTTTTAGGTTAAAACCAAGTATTGGTTGATAGAGAGGACATGATGAAGACAACCTTCACAATAAAATGGGGAACCTTCAACTATAAAATAATATCCTTTTGACTCATCAGTGTAGGATCCACCTTCTAAAGAGATATGGACCATGCCTTCCAAGACCTGATTGGTAAGTGCATTATTATATACATGGATGATCTAACTATTTTTTCTAAAAATAGGGAATATCACTTCATACATTTACAACAAGTTTTTGAAATATGTAGAATGTATGACATCACTTTGAACCCTAAGAAGAGTATCTTTTGTGTGACTGAAGGGAAACTATTAGGTCATGTTATAACTAAGGATGGGATATGTATAGATCTTGAAAGAGTGGAGGCCATATCTAGAATAAAACCTCCAAATAGTTAGAAAGATCTAAAGTTATTTTTTGGTAAGATTAATTTTGTAAGAAAGTTCATTTTTGGTTTTGAAAAAATAGTCAAAGCACTAAATGACATGATAAAGAAGGATGCCAAGATCATATGGAATAAATACTCCCAAAATGAATTCAATGACATCAAGGAGGCCATTAGTTAAGCTCAAATCCTTATATGTCTTGCTATTTCAAGAGACTTCTACCTTAATTCCTTTGCATCTGACCACACTATGGCTATAGTGTTAACTCAAAAAATTGAAGGATGTGACCACCCAATTGTTTTTATGAGTACCAATTTTAAGAATGTTGAGTTAGATTATTCATTGATTGATAAAAAAGCATATGCATTAGTCAAGGTAGTTAATAAATTCAAGCATTACATCCTTAGGAATAAGGTGTATGCCATCTTACCAGACCCTTCCACCAAAATTATGTTAAGTCAAAATGAATTTGGGGAACGTAGAGATAAATGGATGTCAATCTTATAGGAATATTAACTAGAGATGAAAATAGAAAATTTGTTAAGGTTTTAAGGTTTGATTTAGATGATTTATAATACTAACCCTAGACTAAGTATTATGTAGGAGGATCAACAAAACTTCTAAACTAGTTAGTGGTATGACCCAATCATACATTTGTTAATCAATGGTACTTGTCATGTAGGTTTATCTAGGGGAGAAAAAGAGGGAATTGAGGCTAAAGGAATTCCACTCCTTGATTAAGAATGGAATCTTGTATAGAAGTAATTTTTAAGGAATCTACTTGAGATGTGTCTCACAAGAAGAAGCCACCCAAATCATGAGCACCTTTCATGAAAAACTAGGTAGTGGACATCCATCTAGGAAAACGATAGCCCAAAAAATTCTTATGGTTGGTTATTATTGGATAACTATTTTTAAGGATTCTCACAAGCATGTAAAGAAATGTAATTCATGCCAAATTTTTAGTAAAAGGAGCCAAAGGTAGCAATGCCTCTATAGCCAGTCATGATTAACAAAACCTTTACTTAATGGGGGTTAGAATTTATTGGCATAATCAACCCTAACTCATCTGAAGATCACAAATATGTCCTTATCACCATATACTATTGTACAAGGTGTGTTAAGGTGTGGAGCCTAAAAGCTTCACCAAGGAGCGCATTTTAACAGTTCGCAGGTTTACACAGTCACTGGCATCGGTCAGGAGCGACCGATGTCGGTCAAGAGTAGTTCAAGAGACACCAACATTGGTCAAGAGTAGTTCAAGAGACGCTGGTGTCGGTAAGGATCGGTTGACATCGGTCACAGGCAAGCATGCAGGAACCAGTGTTGGTTACCTGTGCATCCAGAAAGTTATTTCTGTGGACAGAACCAAGTGTTTGCATGAAGAGATTAAGTCATAGTCTTAAGTCTGCATCTCTATTATTAGTAAGATTGTTTTTAGAGCCCTTGTTCAAGAGGCATAACTGTTGGTTGTAAATGCATGCTCAAGTTTCCTAATTCTATATGTAGGATTAGATCTTCTTAGCTTATTTGTATGAGAGTGTTGAAGAATAGTATAGAATTGTATATGTGAATCAATCCAGGTTATTGGAGTTGATTGTACTTGAGAGAGAGAGAGAGCTCTTGAGGGAAAGAGATCTAGAGAGAGATCTGTACATCTGAGACAGGTGTGGAAGAAAGAAGTTTCTTCAATTGTATTCCTTCTATAAAGAGTTTAATACAAGTTTTCAGGGTGGTTTCTTGTATCTCTCATTGTTCGCTATTATCTGATTCTAGTTACTTATCATTCTGATTTAATTTTGCATTTATTGCTTTCATAAGTGTAATCAAATTATTGGTTGATCCCCAACAAGTGGTATCAGAGCAAGGTTGTTGGCTCATAGCTTGATACCAATAAGTGGTATCAGAGCTGAGGTTCACTAACAGGTGGTTCAAATCTGTGTAGTGTGTATTGATTATAGGTTACTCATAGGAGTTTCTGTAGGTATTTTTGTTTGAGTGGGAGAAACAATGGTAGAAGAAAGTAAACTGAGAATGGAGAAGTTTAATGGCAAAAATTATCAACATTGGAGAATGCAGATAGAGGATTATACTTACCGTTAGGTGGGATTGCAAAGAAGCCCACAGACATGGATGATGAAGAATGGGAAGTTCTTGATAGAAAGGCTCTAGGGTCTATAAGACTGAGTCTAGCATCTACTGTGATATCTAATTTATCACAGGCAAAGTCTATGGTAGAGTTAATGACTACTTTAGCAAATTTTTATGAAAAACCCTCAGCTTCTAACAAGGTATATCTTATGAAGTAGTTATTTAATTTGCGTATGCAGGAAGGTGAATCTGTATCTAAACATCTGAATGATTTCCATGGAATTGTAAATCAATTAAGTTCAGTCAATATTGTGTTTGATGATGAAATTAAAGCTCTTTTAATATTATGTTCTTTGCCTAAAAGCTGGCATAGCTTAGTAATGGCAGTTAGTAATACTGCATCTGCTTCAAATATTTTAAAAGTAGAAGATGTTAGTGTTATCTTGAATGAGGAAATTCACAGGAAAATCATAGAGGAAACCTCAGGGAACGCTTTAAGTTTTGAGAGTAGGGGAAGGCAAAAAGAGAAGAGCAAGAAAGGGAGATCAAGGTCTAAGTTTAAGGTGAGAGGTAGATCCAAATCCAGAAATGGCAGGAAGCCACAATGCTAGAATTGTGGAAAGATGGGGCACATAAGCAGAGATTACTGGTCAAAGCCTAAGGAGGACAATCAGCATGAAGGAAAAGAAGAAGCAAAGGTTGCAGGTATTGCACAAGATGCCGTAATATTCTCTTTGCATAATAATATAGAATCTTAGGTGTTAGATTCTGGTGCATCTTTTCATGCTACCCCTAATAGAGAATATTTTAGTGACTATATCCATGGAGATTTTGGAATAGTGTATTTAGGGGATGATGAGCCTTGTAAAATTATTGGCAAAGGTAAAGTGTAGCTAAAAATGTAGAATGGCAACACATGGGTGTTGAGAGATGTTATGCATGCTCCTAGCTTGAAGAGGAATTTGATTTCTGTAAGAAAGTTAGGGGATGAGGGTTATACAGTAACTCTCACAGCTGAATCTTGGAAGGTGACCAAGGGTGCACTTGTAATGGCCAGAGGTAAGAGAGTAGGTACTCTCTATTTATGTAATTGTGTTACTAATAATTCTCCTTATGTATTATCTACTTCAGATGTGGATGCAAAATTGTGGCACTCAAGGCTTGGCCACATGAGTGAGAAGGGAATGTCAATTCTTAAGTCTAAAGGTAAGCTTTCAGATTTGAAAAGCATAGATCTAGATTTTTGTGGGCACTGTGTTTTTGGGAAACAGAAGAGAGTGAGTTTTCTCAAGACTGGGTCAACAAAGAAGAAGCATAAGTTGCATCTTGTTCACACAGACGTGTGGGGACCGGATCAAGTTGCTTCTATTCGAGGATCACAGTACTATGTTTCATTCATAGATGATGCTACAAGAAAGGTATGGATATATTGTATTAATAAGAAATCTGATGTATTTGAGACTTTTAAGATTTGGAAAGCTATGGTTGAGAATGAAACAGGCAGAAGATTGAAGTGCCTGAGATCTGACAATGGTGGTGAGTTTTGTAGCTATAAGTTTAACTGGTATTGTTATATACATGGAATCCACAGGTAAAGGATGGTTCCAAGGACACCTCAGTAGAATGAAATTGCTGAAAGGATGAACAGAACAATTATGGAGCGTGCAAGGTGTATGAGATTGCATGTTGGTTTGCCCTTAGAGTTTTGGGCAGAAGCTATTGACACTGTAGTGTACCTAATTAATAGAGGACCCTCTACAGCTCTGGATGGTGGAATTCTAGAAGAGGCATGGACAGGTAAAAAGGTAGATCTCTCATTTCTCAAAGTTTTTGGTTGTGAAGCCTTTGTGCACGTTGATAAGGAAAATAGAAAGAAGCTAGATGCTAAGTCTATGAGGTGCACATTTATTGGCTATGGCTCTAATTATTTTGGTTTTAGATTTTGGAATCTAGGAACTAACAAGATAATTAAGAGCCATGATGTTGTTTTCAATGAAAAAGTGATGTATAGTGATCAGCTGAAGAAGTTGAATCAATCTAGGTAGAGCAATGGAGAATTGGACGAGGTGACGGTCCAATATGAGCTCATGGGAAAAATAAATAATCACTTGCAGGAAAACACAGAGATCAACGTCGGCCAGGAAGGAACCGGCATCGATAGAACAAAAATTGATGTCGGTCATACAGAGACCGATGTCGACAGGATAGGAACAAACATCGGTCAGGTAGAATCAGTGTCGGCCAGTAATAGGCCTGGAAGTGATCGAGGTCAGTCATTGTCAAAGAATTTGGGTGGACAGCGTGTTGTGGATGAGTCTCAGACACCCATCAGGAGGTTAGAAAGGGTAAGTAAGCCTCCAATTTGATATTCCCCTTCATTATTCTATTTATTGCTAATTGATGGTGGGAAACTAGAGAGTTTTGAAGAAACATTACAGGTGGAGTCCAAGAGTCAGTGGGAGGGTGGCATGGTTGAGGAAATGGAGTCCTTAAGAGAGAACCAAACATGGGATTTGGTTGAGTTGCCAGTAGGTAAGAGGACACTGAAGAATAGATGGACCTATAGATTTAAGGAAGGTGAGAATGGATAGATGAGATATAAGGCCAGGTTGGTAGTGAAAGGATTTGCACAAAAGCCAGGTATTGATTTTGGTGAGATTTTTTCTCCTGTTGTTAAAATGACTTCTATACGGACTGTACTGTCTTTAGTTGCTATTGAGGATTTGCATCTTGAGCAGCTTGATGTTAAGACAGCATTTCTTCATGGAGATTTGGATGAGGAAATATATATGGAATAGCTGGAAGGTTTTGAGGTCAAAGGTAAGGAGAAGTTAGTGTGCAGATTGAAGAAAAGCTTGTATGGCCTCAAGCAAGCTCCTAGACAGTGGTATTTGAGATTCGACAGGTTTATGACTGAGCATGGCTATAGTAGGTGTCAATCTGACCATTGTGTGTATTTTAAGAGGTTGTATAATGGTAGATATATTATTTTATTGTTATATGTAGATGATATGCTGGTTGCAGGATCACACATGTAGGATATCTCTGAGCTTAAGGTGAAATTAGCTCAAAAATTTGCTATGAAGGATTTGGGAGCAGCAAAGAAAATCCTTGGCATGAGAATTAAGAGAGACAAGAAAAATCACAGGTTGATTTTGTCTCAAGAGGATTATGTGAACAAGGTGTTGAAACGGTTCAATATGCAAGATGCAAAACTGGTAAGCACACCTTTGGCTGGACATTTTAAGTTGAGTAAAGAACACTATCCTAATTCACATGATGAGGTAGAGTACATGAGTAGAGTTCCATATTCTTCCGTAGTAGGGAGTTTAATGTATGCAATGGTGTGTACTAGACCGGATATTGCCCAAGCAGTGGAAGTTGTAAGTAAGTATATGGCCAATCCAGGAAAGGAACATTGGAAAGCAGTTTAGTGGATCCTTAGATATCTGAGAGGAACCAACAGTAGGCATTTGTGTTATGGAGGTTCAGATACTTCTCTACATGGTTATGTAGATTCAGATATGGTAGGTGATTTGGATGGCAGGAGGAGCACCACAGGATATGTTTTCACTGTTGGTGGAATGGCGGTTAGCTGGATATCAAAGTTACAAAAGGTTGTTGCCTTGTCAACTACAGAAGCAGAGTATATTGTAGCCACAGAGGCTAGCAAAGAGATGATATGGATGACACGGTTCATGGAAGAGCTTGGAAAGGAGCAAGAGAGTTGTAGATTATACAGTGATAGTCATAGTGTAATTCATTTGGTTAAGAATTCAGCCTTTCATTCAAGAACAAAACACATACAGCTTAGGTACCACTTCATATGACAGGTATTGGAAGATGGTGAGTTGAAGCTAGAGAAGATCCATATAGATAAGAATCCTGCTGATATGTTAACCAAGTTGATTACAAAGGAGAAGTTGAATCTTCATTCAACTTATGTTGGTCTTCATGATTGAGTTAAAGACGGAGGAGCTAGAAGATGTTGTTGTATAGGTACTGGTGCAGCTGTTTATCTCCAAGTGGGAGATTGTTAAGGTATGGAGCCTAAAAGCTTCACCAAAGAGCACATTTTAATAGTTCACAGGTTTACACAGTCACCGGTGTCGGTCAGGAGTAGTTTAGGAGACACCGGCGTCGGCAGGGATCAGCCAATGTCAGTCACAGGCAAGTAGGCAGGAATCGGCATTGGTTACCTATACGTCTGGAAAGCTATTTCCATGGACAGAACCGAGTGTTTGCATGATGAGATTAAGTCATAGTCTTAATTCTGCATCTCTATTATTAGTAAGACTATTTTTAGAGCCCTTGTTCAAGAGGCATAACTGTTGGTTGTAAATGCATGCTCAAGTTTCCTAATTCTATATGTAGGATTATATCTTCTTAGCTTATTTGTATGAGTGTTGAAGAACAGTACAAAATTGTATATGTGAATCAATCCAGGTTGTTGGAGTTGATTATACTTGAGAGAGAGAGCTCTTGAGGGAAAGAGATCTAGAGAGAGATCTGTACATCTAAGAGAGGTGTGGAAGAAAGAAGTTTCTTCAATTGTATTCCTTCTGTAAAGAGTTTAATACAAGTTTTTAGGGTGGTTTCTTGCATCTCTCATTGTTTGCTATTATCTGATTCTAGATACTTATCATTCTGATTTAATTCCACGTTTATTGCTTTCATAAGTGTAATCAAATTGTTGGTTGATCCCCAACAAGGTGGACTAAATCTATAACCACCAAATAATGAAGAACTAAGGAAGTGATCAACTTTTTAGAAGAAAACATTTGTACTAGGTTTGGGACCCTAGTATCTCTGGTATGTGATAATAAATCTACCCTCATATCCATAAAGATGACCAAGTAGGATTATAATAATGGCATCACTCTCAAGTTTTCATCCAACCATTATCCGTATGGGAATGGAGTCTCTGAGTCAACAAATAAGAACCTAATGAAGGCAATCAAGAAGTTTGTTGAAGACAAACCCAGAACTTGGCACAAGATCCTTAAATTTTCACTTTGGGTTAATAGGATAAGGATCAAGAAAGCCTTAAGAGTCTCACAATTCCCATTGTTATATGGACAAGAACCCATATTTCCTATCACTCTCAAGTTTCCCACATATAGATTTATACAAAAATACATGGAGGAGATCCAAGAGCTAGCCAGTTCTAGATTGCTAGATATAATTTAGATGGAAGATGTAAGGGAGAAAGACTTTGCTAAATTTAGTAGACATAAAATGATAGTCAAATAATGTTTTGATAAAATATCCAAAATCAAAGTGTCTAGACAAGGAGACTTTGTTCTTCTCTGAGACAAGGCATCTGGGCCTAAGGGTAAACATGGCAAATTCACACCCATTTAGATTATCCCATATCATATTGTAGAAACATTTGTCAACAACACTTTTAAACTCAATAACTTAAAAGGAGGAGAGTTTACACTTCCCATCAATGGGCATTATCTCAATCACTATTTCTCTACTGCTCCTCCTGGGGTCTTCATGGAGTAAACCATAAGATGTTTAGATTAGTGTAAATAGGCTATTTAGTTTCCTTTCAATTATTTTTTTCTTGTCCCTTGTTTATACATAAGCATGCACATATTTATTCATTTTTTCTTTGTTGTCACCTTTCTCTATGTGGTGTGTTTCTTTCATGTTGCTTGGTTCCTTGATCCCAATAATTCCCTAGGGACAATCTTGAGCTCATAAGTTATGAAGTTTACTTAAAATATTCCCCCCAATTTAGGAATGAAGGTATGAATCCCATACATAGATTAACCATGAATATATAATATAAATCATGATGTTATATCTTAGAGAAACTAATAAAGACCAATAGAAAGGCCAATCATTTCATTGGACCTTAACCATCATCTCGACCTCAAACTAGTTTTAAGAAGCTTACACTTGGAGAATGGATACTCAAATTATCATGGCATACCCCAAACTAGTAATTAATTAACATCCTTACCTGGGATAAGAGTTACAACCATAGATTATTTTTCAAAAATCAAATACTTGACAAAATCCTAAAACCTAGTTATCTTAGTTCCCAACCTTGTTGAAAGCATAAAGACCTAAGGAAATACAAAAATAGGATATAGTGCAAAATCTAAAGCTTTCAAGTAAAGGTTATTTAGGAAACCTCCATCAAGGCTATGAAAACTTGAATGATAGTGGAAAAATTCCATGAGTGGAGCCAAAGGCGTCTCAATCAGGGATATGGATGCCTAGATGACAATAAAGTAATGTCTAAGCCTTCCTTAAGTTAAAACATGGTTAACAATGAATATTTCATTATACTTTAAGTCAATTGAAGTGAATTTAGACATGAAAATAGAAGCTATTTCTTGAATCCCATGGTAAATAGTAAGTGAAATCAAATCACACACACAGTTTGAGTATGTCTTGGTATCTAACCATCTGCAAGTGCAAGGTTTATTTCAACCATAATCTAATCCAGATGGTGGTTTTGGTCAAGTGAAGTGGATGACCTAATTATTAGTCTAACCAAATTCTCTAGGTTCTAACATATTGCTATGTTTCCCACATGAGTCACCATTTGTTGGGACCAATGTAGCCCCAATTTTTTGAATTGGGACCCTTGAGAAACCCTCAGAATAAGGCATGGAAATCTTAACATGTCAAGGGTTTTTTTTTTAATAATTTGAAGATCGTCTACTTTGTTAATAAACAAGCATATATGGTCTTGATTTGATTTATCTGGAATAACCTTGATAATGAAGTTCATTTAAACATGAGTTTTAGGTTTCATGGCATACATTCTTGAGGAGTTTGTATTCCAAATCCCTACCAAACCCTTGGTTCAAATTTTATTAAAGGAAGGAACCCAGATTGGTAAGAATCATTTTTTGGTCTTAGATATAAAAATGAATGTCTTAGGATTAGTCATGTTTCTTAGCATGACTTGAACCCCCTTCATTATTTTCCCCTTTCTTTTAGTTTCGTATTGGCCTAACATAATGTCATTTTGTAGGTTCCCTTTATATTCCCTAACTTAGCCTAAGAAATTAATACTAAGGCCCTGATGTATTCATTAATACCATCTCAACCTTAGTCTTAACATCATAGGCCTAAGTTTTTGTCATCCCTACGACCCTAACTTAAATTATTTTCATCTCATAGGATCCTAAAATTGTCACTTTATCATGAAATTTGATTGAACAAAGTGAAAGTAATCAAGAACTTAGGTTTAAATAACCCACATCTTGGATGATCCAACAATCTATGTTTACTCATAGGGACTCGATCAGATAGAGTAAAGTATGTTTGAAAAGTAAAAAGAACACATAGAGCCCATAAGATGGACACATGCAACCATTAAATTTAAGGACTAAAAGAAAATGGGACCCACTTGACTCTCAAACCAATAGAGAATAAGTCTCTGGATCATGATCTTATGGTTGTCACTTTATTGTGACATTTGATTGAATGGAGCGAATTAACACCTAAAGCTTGGGAGGCCCTACAAAAATGGCAAGTGGCATCCTTGTATTTGACCCTAAATATTTTTAAAAACTTAAAATTGACATTCACATAATTGTCATTTAAGTGTCTTAAAAGACTAACTTGACACCTACATGACTATCAACTTTAAGTTTGTTAAAATGCAATTTTTTCTAGTTTAAACCTTACAACCATGCAACTATCAGTGGACACCCAAGAATGTGTATTTGATGCCAAAAATAATATGAATTTTAAACCAATGAAAATTCCTTATTGAAAATTAAAATTTCATCCCTAAACATTTTTGGCTCATCAAGCTAAGGAAAATGTTTAAAATATGCCCAAAATGGAAAACTTCAATTTAAAGAATACAAGATATGCAAGAAATATACTTAGCCTAATTCTATACTTTAAATATCCACATGGTATTTTTAATAATAAACCTTAAATCATAGGCTTAGCCTATGTAAAATTCATTTCATGTTTGACCTATTTTGAGCATGGTTTGTGATTCATGACAAACATTTTAGCTTAATGTTTTTATTGTGTTTGCTAAACACAATGCATACTTTAACCTAGGATGTTTACACCTTGACCCCTTTTTAAATCAACTTAAGTTTAAAATCCTTATCCTTAGTTTTGTCCCATGATTAATAAACACGAAAAAAACCTTAGTCCAAGGGATGTAAGCCTAAGTATTGACTTTTAAGAGTGTTGTAACTTAATGTTTGGGAATGTTTACAGATCAATGGTCAGTGCTTTATCACTATATTTGATCTAATAGTGAAAAATTCTTTAGAGGATTTTCAACAAAACCCTAATAACCCATGGACATGCCATGTGGATAATGATGATTTGATAAGGGATTGACATAAAATTTGGAACATGGGGAAGATGTGTGAGCATGCCAAGTGTCATGACTGCATGGCTTAAGGCCCAAGAACCAATTAAAATACAAGGCCTAGATTATGATCTATATCTCATGTTAATCTAATATTTTTGATCCTATGAAGCAAAAGGAATGAGTTATTTTTAAATACTAATGGCTAGTGTTCAAATGACATTTATGAAAAATGCTATGAAAGATCCAAACCAGTGCCACATAAGCTCCATGTAAGCAGAAAAAGACAAAACTAAAGATCATGTGGACTTAAAAATAAAAATGTATAAAGGTAAAGGTCTAAATCAAATCTAAAACACATATAAGCCAAAGACTAAATATATTTCACCATTAAAGTTCCAAACCCTAGACCCTGCATAAAGGTGACCTAAATGGATCTAATTTGCTACAATTCAATCAAGAGATACCTTAATTGTGGTTTTGAGCATGAGATAAGTTTCAAAAAGATCATCTATAATCTTACATGAATAATTATCAAGAAATAGAGACCATGGTAGCTATTAGACAATAATTGAAGGAAGAGGTTGAGCTTTATTTGATGACTGATAGTGAGGGTTGGATGTTTAAGGATATAGAAGTGGACCTCGTAGAATTGAACATCCATGACATTAGGAACTGGTCTAAGTTTTTCTTTATGATAAAAGAATTATAACCCATATCAAGGGAAGAGTAGAGAAATTCCACCACTAATAGGCAATATAATGATCTGGTTGTAATCCAAATGGCCAATCTCCACCGTGCCATGGTAAAACTAGAGGTAATGCACTTTATTAATGTCCTTACCCCCATTTTTGTTAATTTAAAAATTAGTGGTAAATGGATTATTAGGGAGGGAAACTCAAAAGAGGTGGCATACATTTCCCCTAGTGATTTTGAAAAGTACTACAAGATCCCTTTTCCCCATGTGGACCTTCTAAAAATGAGAGAATGGACTAATAGCCATGATTTGGACTCCATCTTCAGACCCTGGCTCCATCAATGGCCTCGCATCTTTAGAACCCTTGATGGCAAAATCACTATCATTTAGTTTAGAGGGGGCATTAGGGTGATTATGACCTTGTTGAATATATCTTTTGGTGCCCCTTCAACCACTTATGTAAATAAGGTTTGGGTCTCATATGTACACTTCCTAGTAGAAGAAAAACATACCCCTCCAATTGGAGATTTGATCAACATCTTTCTAGCCAAGCAATTCATTACCATTAAGAAAAGGAACTCTAAATAATTCTACATGATATCATACCTCCTTGATGCCCTTATCACTTAAATCACCTTCCTTGGCATTAATAATTGGTCCCCAGAGAGAAAGACAACTATCTCACACTACTACTCTAAGCTGCACATCTTCAAGTACTAGAATCAAATGCAGTTTATTTGTGATTGCATTTTCCCAGCAATAGTTGAAGGCATCACAAGTGTTCCAATGCATAGGCTACACCCCCTCATCAAGAGATAGGTTGAAATGATAGGGGGAATATGGTATTATCATGATTACATAATCATTAGGATATAAGGAACCATGTCACAACCCTATAAACTACTAGTGTATGTATTGAATAAGTTTGTTGAGCAAGAGATTGCCTCCTAACTCATCCATGGCATTGATAAGGCTTGTAAAGAAAAGGGGAAAGGTTTGCTTTACCCCTTCCCATTAGACATTTAGAAAACCCTAATTAAAGAATGGAAGTAGGTGGAGATTATGGTCATACATAGGAATTCCTTTGGATTTCAGTTAGATGAACTCAAAATGTGGGATCCAAGGAATAAGGTAGGGGATCATCTAAAGGACAAGAAGCTCAATCTTGAGTATGTACACCAAGTAGGTGTCCATGACACCATATATATCAAAGCCAATAACTATGGGGAAGTATTGGCTAGATTCCAAGGTAAAAAAATCAAGCTAGAGCACATATGGGCTAGATACAACAAGACATCTAGGGAAACATGGCAAATGCACCCCTTGCAGTATCATTTACTACTTGGGCCATCTAGAATAACTCAAGAGAAACCTTAGGCATAATAACCACAATAGTCCCAATAGCAAGTTGATACAACTAAGGATGATCAAGGCAAAGGAAAGGAGAAGGTTGGAGAAGTAATATTAGAATAAATACTTGGGGAAATACCCTTACCTTTAACCAAGTAGTAGAGACCACCCTCTCTAATCCAGTATATTGGCATGATAGCCTTGGAGCTAGAAGAGACACTTAAGGGTGATCTCAAGGAAATTGTAGATTCGTATGGATTAGGAGGAGAAAAGGACCCTTTAGTGCAACCTAAATAAGATACATGGAAGTAACTTGTCCCAATGGCCTCCCATGAAAAGAGGAAGGTAGAATTGGCCTTGGTCCCGGTAGAACCAAGGAAGAAGCCTAGATTGACCTTCCCTCATCCCATTAGTAAAGTAAATCTCTTTAGTGGTGATCTAATCCATGGAATAGTCATTCCTAAATAGTTAATCTATAGGAAATTTCAAAATATTCCATCTCACTCCCACTCATGGGCCATAACAAAGTTTGGTGTGGATGTACATGATGATGTGAAGCTTTGGATAAAAGCTACAATGAAGGAAAAATAAGAGAGAAGAATCAAGGTCTCCCAAGGCTTAAGAAGTAATAATATGGATTATTTGAGATAATATACTAGCTCAGGAGTGGAGTTCTTAGAACGTCCCCACTTAAAAGAACCTATTAGTAATTTTACCTATCAAGGTCAAATTACTACCCGTATCATTCAAAACTTTCTTAAATCTTGCCAATATCCATTTGAAGTAGGTTAAACCAATAAATTACAGCCTAAAATAGTTTATTTTGGTAAAAAATGTATTATGAATGTGTCATTGTCATTTCAAAAAGAGCATTGTCAAGTTCAAATATGCAGATAATCCATGCACAGGGGTCAATCTTGTGAGAAAATTAAGATTTATAGGAGATAAAAGTGGTTTCAAGATCTAAAATTGACTAAAAAAGGTAATAAAGAGTTTGATAACATTCTGAAAAAATTTCATTTCCATTGGAGGAGTGGATATACATTTTTTTTTGTAACAATCCTTAATATGTATGTTGGTGATCACCATTGGACTAGGCATCATTTTGGAGTGACACAAAGGTTTTTAAGTTTATTTAAAAGCTAAAAAAATAATGGTGTGATTTTTTTACATCATAATAATAAATTTAAATATTTTAATAACTCTAAATTTTAATAAACCATGCTCATACAGGCTTATGCAAGCAAATATGCATATAGGCCAAAAAGGGGTTTTTTGAATTTTCAAAAGAAATGTGATTTTAGAGTATTTTTAAAGAATTTTACAGACCCAATTGTGATTTTTTTAGGCATTGGGAAGTAAGTGAATATTTATTCTCATTTTAGTGATTTTTTTTTGTAGTTCTAGACACCCTTCTAAGCCTCCTATTTAGATGCTCGTATATTTCACCACGTGTGGAGTTTGGAAGAATGTTATTATTATGTTTTGAGGACACATATTTTATGATAATTAATAAAAAAAAATTGAGACTATTTTATGTGATTTGATTTATTAACAATCATTAAGAGTATAGGGAACTCAGAATGTAATCAAAACCCCACATGTATATTTCTCTACATGATAAATTTTTATATATTTTGCATGGGAACCCAATATTTTCATGGATGTTATGGGGCTTAGTTTGATATAAATAAATATAAATATTTTGGTATTTGTATGTCTTTACTTCATGGATCATCATTTTGAAGATTCAATTTCAAAGCCCGTCTAAACCTCTAAAAAACTAGTTTTACAAAAAGTTGATTTTATTTCCATAAAATCATCTTGAATTAACCTAATTTTTTTTTTAATTTCAATTAAACTCAGAGAGGATTCTATAAATTTCAATTGTATGCATGTTATTATAAGGATGATGGTAAAAATCATATTTTTGTGGAAAAAAACATGTAAAATGAATTACAAGACACTTCAATAAAATATAATCAGTGGAGATCAAACCCTAATAATTTTTATTAATCATAAAATTTTGATTTGGTCATAAATAATCCCAAAAGTGTCTAAAATAGATCAATCAAAATGGCCAATTTGCAAGAAAATGGAGCAAAATAGGCCTAGTCAACCTTGTTGACTGAATGGCGAGTGTTTTCTCAGCAAAATCAAATATCTTGTGATGAGAAAAGTTTTTCCAAGTAAATTTAATTAATTTTTCAGGTTTCATGGCATATTTTTTTAGGTTTAATGGAGTTGAAATTCAATAATATAGGCTATTAGGCCTAATTGGCCTAATAGGCTTAATTGGTCAATCAAATAAGTAAAGAATGGCATTAAAAATATATCAAATGAATTAATTTTGGAGTTACCACATGATATATATATATATATATATATATATATATATATATATATATATACACACACATATATATACATATATACATATATATATATATATATGTATACACATATATATATACACACATATATATAGACACATATATATATATATACACACACACATATATATATACATATATACATATATACATATATACATATATATATATATACATATATATATATACATATATGTATATACATATATATATATAGTGGATATATAACTATAAATTCAATCCAAAAGTTCCAATTCATGCAATTTGAGCTCAAATTGAGTTAACTAGTCCTTAAGGGTCAAATCTCTTTGGTTGACTAGTTTGACTAGTTTCGTGCATTTCCATGCTTTTCATGCAAGATAAGGAAATTAAAGAACTTAGAAAAACTTTTAATATGGATTTATATTAAAATTATGGCATTATTTTAATGAAATTAAGGTTGAAAAGTCAACATGGGCCCACCACTTCTCAATTTTATGCCAAAAATGAAGCACATGCAATTTTTGAAGACTCGAAAGCTTTTAAAGCCTTTATTTAATATTGTAAAAGGATTTTAGTCTTATTTTAACTCAAATAAGACTAATACTTCTCTTTTACACACCACCTTGGAATTATTTAATGTTTTATGCTTATATATTGGCTTTGTGAAAGCATTTTTCATTAATTCTTGAAGAAGAGCAAAAATTGTAATTGACACTATTTATCAAATAAATAAGATTTTTTGCATATGTTTGTTGGATCATAATAGAGTGTAATTTGAATATGTACCAAAATATAAGTGGCATCTAATTTATCTTTTTTTAGGTCCTTTCCACACTTACTATGAAAATCTCATCCTCTACAGTTCATTTGAAGAGCTAGGATTTGAATTTGCTTTGTAAACTTCTTTCAGGCCTTCTTTTGAAACATTTATTTAGGATTTAATGTAAAGTTTTATTTCAAATTAATATATGTGTATTACTTATTTTTATAAATATTTCAGATAATATCAATCATTTAGGTGCATCACCCCATTTAGATAGGATTTCCCATTTTAGTTTCTTTCTCCCTTTTCATCGTAAAAAAATCAAAATAGTTTAGTTTTTAAAGATAAATATTAAGGGAACCAACCCTCTCTTGAGGTTATTCTCAATATAGATTCACCCACACTATAAAAATTTATAATTTTATTAGTTGGAGAGAATGTGTGGCTTTCACACCTTCAAATAGGGTGCTCTCTAGAGTGATAACAATTTCTAGCATGCTCAGTGGGACATCATTCTACATACTAGCCTTTGGAGGAATTTAGAAGAGTAGTTGAACTTCAAAGCACTCAAAGCTAGATTTGAACATTAGGTATCTTTTCAATAATGATTACTTTCAATATTTAGCTTACTAATGGTCTTAAATGGCTTGTTTCAGTATGGATCCATATTATCCTCACTATGATTAGTATAACAAACCACACTATGATTCTCACCAGGAATTTGAGGACCTATATCAGGGATATATGTAGGAGTACTACCCTAGTCCTCCCTATAAATGGCCATTCCATCATAATACTACCCCTTAAAAATCTTATCATGAGCCATCCTACCCATTTATCCAACCTAATCATGTCCATTTTGCATCTACCTAATCTATACCAACACTTAAACAAACTTTGGTGGTATTTGAAAAGCAAGCACTAGAGATATACTCATAGAGATATTATGGCCAAGATACCCCTATTCACCAGATTCATTATGTGAGAGATTCTTTACATCAAATAAAAGAGCAATGGACACCTATTGAGAGAACCATTTGGAACCATATCACTAGTGAGATGATAGATGTAGGTGGTTACTTTCAAAGTATTGAGGAAAAACTAAAAGGCCTCAAGGAACAACATGACCAACCTCACTCTCCTTTTATGCCATCCATTCCTTCTCAAGAGACCATTCTAAGATCCCCTTTGAGTTTGCCAAATTATTCATATCTTTCTCAGACCTTCCCTTCTTAGAGTTCTATCCAAGAGAACTATCAAAGAAAGAAGGAGATTGTTATGGCATAGCCTACTATTGAGATCATTGACCAATTTAAAGAGAATATATTCCAATAGAATATTAATAATAAGATCAGAGAGTTGGAGTTGAAGATAAGGAAAAAGGAGGAGAACCAAAATCAAAAGGTCAAAAAAGAGCCTTTATCTTTCCCATATTAGAACCAAATCATGGAGTTAAGCAAGAAAGAGGAACAATCAAGCATCATTTAGGATGTTGAATTAAAGCAAGAGATCATTTAGCCTTCATCCCTTCCTACTTAGAATACAAAATCCTTTCCTTCATGGAAAGTCATTCAAGAAAATGTGTAGAGAGATGAGGTGAAGGAGATCCAAGAAGAGCAACCTCATGAACAAAATTAGGTATCTATAGTTACTTTTGTAGATATTTCACATCTTATTGAATAATTCGAGGGGTCTACCATGCCACTCTTAGATAATGATCCTCTTATTTGTGAAGAAAGTGATGAAGATGAAAATAAAGAGATAGAGAATGATGATAATTCCAGTAAACAATAAGAAGAAATCATAGTTGGGACACCACTTGGCAAGGACAAAAATGATTCAGTTTTCCATGATGAATAAGAAGATGAATTGTAGGAGGAATCTCAAGAGTTTATAGTAGCTAAGATAGATGAAGTAATAACAAATATTTATTTAAAAGGAAGGCATGAAAACAAATCACATAGAGCCATTGTTGAGATGGAGAATATTCTTGATAATGATGAGTCAAGTGCAGTAGATCAAGAAATTTTATTTGACTTCATCCAAAATGTAGAAATATGTGATAAACATGTTTCAAATGGTAATAATACTGATGAATTTCATGTCTTTTCCGTTGATCATGATGAATAAGCCTTTTAGGATGACTTGGAGGGGTTTTTTGCAAAATTTGATGGCCCATCTCTACCCCAAGTGGAGATTGATGAATGTCTTGTAAAGAGTATTGTTGTAGCTATTCATTAAAAAGAAACTAAAGTCATATTACAACAATGTTTAGATGTTTATCAAGGATCTAAAGATTTTGATAAAGTACCACTTCAAATAGAGTTAAATTAATACATCAATCTAGGTATACTAGATAAATTGCCAATACAATCATTGTATGAGAATGTATCAAATCATGATCAACCTATGAATGAGGTAGAGATAGCACTTTTGATGCAACAAAAAAGAATATGGGAGGAATATGATTGGATCCTAGATCCATATCTTAAATCCATGCACCTAAGAATGGAATTTGGAAGCCTAGCTACATTATCTAGAACACATGGACACATAAGTGCTGCCATTTGCATAAGAGGGATATCAAAAGGAAGCAATCATGTTTTAAAGTTCCATGGTGCATCAAATAGCTTTCTATTTGATCTAGGAGGGATAGTAAGTTAGAGGTTAGTTTTTAAATAATAGACTTCTTGTTTTTCCTTTCTTCTAAGTGCATATCTACACATATTTTTAGTTTTTATTTTTTCCCTTTCCAGTTGTTGTTGTCCATTCCTCTAAGTGCACACATACACATGTTTGTTGTTATTTGTGTTAGTTGTCTTGTTTGTGTCTTTTCCCACAAAAGATATTCCAATATTTAGTGTATATCCAATTTTTTCAGAGGCAAAATTTTTGAGTTATTTGACCAATAGGTTGGTCAACCCCTGAAAGTCACCAAAATCGTTAGTAATTTATCCTATCAAGGTTAAATTACTACCCCTATCATTTGAAACTTTCTTAAATATCACTAATATCCCCTTTTAACATATAAAACCAATAAATTGTGTCCTAAAATCATTACTTTGTGGAAAAAATTTAAAAAAGGATAGTAAATGGGTCATTATCATTTCAAAAAGAGCATTGTCAAGTTCAAATATATAGACAATCCATGCACAGGGGTCAATTTTGCAAGGAAATTGAGGTTTCCATGAGATATAGGTGGTTTCAAACCCCAAATTTTTTTAAAAAAGTCATCAAGATTTTGAAAAAAAAATTAAAAATATTGTGGCCATTGGAGGAGTGGAGATACTCATTGTTTTGTAACAGTCCTTAACATGTCTATTAGAGATCACCATTGGAGTAGACATCATTCTAGAGTTCCACAGAAGTTTCTAAGTTTAGTTAAAAGTTTGAAAATAATGGGATGATGTTTTTACATCATAATAATACTTTTAAAGAGTGTCAAAACTATAAATTTTAAGCAAATCATGCTCATACAAGCTTATGCAAGCAAATAGGCATATAGGCAAAAAGGAGTTTTTTGACTTTTCACGAAAAATGTCATTTTAGAGTATTTTGACAGAATGTTATAGACCCCATGATGATTTATTTAGTAATTTTTAAATAGGTTAAGATTTATTTTCATTTTTATGATTTTTTTATTTTTGTAGTTTTAGACACCTTTCCAAGTCTCCTATTCAGATGTTCATATCTTTCACCACATGTGGATTTTGGATGAGAACTATTAGTATGATTTGAGCAACCATATTTAATTATATTTTATGAAAAATTGAGACCATTTGAGGGGTTTTTCTTTATTAATAATCATTAAGAGCATAGGCAACTTAGAATGCAATCAAAACCCCATAAGCATATTTCTCCACGTGATAAATTTTCATTTATTTTTCATGGGAAGCTAATATTTTAAAGGATGTTATGGGGGTAATTTATATATATATATATATATATATATATATAAATGGAATTTTTTGGGATTTAGATGTTTGTACTTCACGAATCATCATTTTGAAGATTCGGCTTCAAAGCCTGCCTAAACCCTCAAAAATCCAATTTTGCAAAAAGTTGATTTTATTGATATAAAATCATCTTGGATAAACCTTTAACCTTTTAAAATTTCAATTAAACTAAGAGATTATTCCATAAATGTCAATTTTATGCATGGAATTGTATGGATGAGGGCAGAAATCATATGTTTTTGGAAAAAACATGTCAAATGAATTACAAGACACTTAAATGAAATATAATAAATGGAGATAATATAATAAGACATTTTATTCATCATAAAATTTTAATTTGGTTATAAATAATCCTAGAAGTGTCCCAACTAGCTCAATCAAAATGGCTAGTCTGCAGGAAAATCGAGCAAAATAGGCCTAGTCAACCCTATTGACTGAATGACGAGTGTTTTATCATCAAAATAAAATATATTGTGATGAGAAAAGTTTTTTAAATTATATTTAATTATTTTTTTAGGTTTAATTTCTTATTTTTTTCAGGTTTAATGGAGTCCAAATGCAAGAAGATAGGCTATTAGGCCTAATTGGCCTAATAGGCTTAATTGGTCAATCAAGTAAAGAATGGCATTGAAAATATATAAAATGAATTAATTTTGGAGTTAAAACATTAAATATATGTTTTTTTAGTGTATATATAATTCTCAAGTCAATCCACAACTTTTAATTCATAAAATTTGAGCTCAAATTGAGTTAACTAGTCCTTAAGGGTCAAATCTCTTTGGTTGACTAGTTTGACTAGTTTCATGCATTTCCCATGATTTTCATGCAAGATAAGGGAATTAAAGAAATTAAAAATACTTGTAATATGGATTTATATTCCAATTTAATGAATTATTTTCATGCAAATAAGGTTGACAAGTCAACATGGGCCCACCACTTCTCAATTCTATGCCAAAAATGAAGAACATGCAATTTTTGAAGACTTGGAAGATTTTAAAGCCTTTATTTAAAATTTTAAAATAATTTTAGTCTTATTTTAACTTAAATAAGACTAATAATTCTATTTTACATGACACTTTGGGTTCAATTAAGGTTTTAGAATTATATATTGGCTTTTTGAAGCCATTTTTTTTTAATTCTTGAAGTAGAGCAAAAATTGTAATTGATACCATTTATCAAATAAAGAATATTTTTTGCATATGTTTTTTGGATAAAAATAGAGTATAATTTGACTATTTAATATCATAAAATTTGAATTTATTTTCCATTTTTATAGGTCCTTTCCATACCTACTATGAAAATTTAATCCTCTACAGGTTATTTGAAGAGCTATGATTTAAATTTGCTTTGCAAAATTCTTTTAGGCCTTCTTTTGAAACATTGATGCTCAAGATTCAAGGTAGATTTTTATTTTAGATTCATATGTGTGTCATACTTAGTTTTAAAAATCTTTCATATAATATCAATCATTCAGGTGCATCACCCCATTTAAACAGAATTTCCCATTTCAATTTCTTTCTCCCTTTTCATCCTTAAAAAATCAAAATAGTTTAGTTTTTAAAGATAAATCTTAAGGGAACCAGCCCTCTCTAGAGGTTCTTCTCAATACGAATTCACCCACATTATAATAAGTTCCAATTGTATCATTTGGAGAGGTGTGCCTTGCACATCTTTAAACAGGGTGCTCTCTAGAGTGATAACAGAACCATTTACCATATTTCATTTCAATCTTGAGATAGTAGGTTTAGAAAGGATAACAACTAGGATGGCCATGGTTAAAGTAGAATAATTCACCTTTCAAAAGGTGGAACCTTTTATAGTTTTGACCCCTATTGAAGGATAATACTTGGTGAAGCTATAATATATGAAGAAGATGTGGAAAGCTTGATAGAAACACATTCACAACAAGCCAAGGCTAGAGTTTAGAGTCTAGAGTCTAAAATAAAGGATCCAAAAGTTGGAAAGATAGAAGGAGAACTTGAAAACTCAGCAAATGCTATCAATACTAGATGCCATGATTAAGATGCTTGATGAGTCACTATATGACATGTTTGAGGTATTAAGGTCAATGAAGATGAGGAGAGTGTAGTAAAAGACCAAGATGCATTATCTAAGGACCTGATCACCTAATGGTAGGCCTCAGAGGATAAGATTTCCTAGCTCCTCAACATTCAAGTAAATAAGTAGATCTTAAACTTTAGAACCATAAGTATGGGACACCTAGGCATAATCTTGGGGATTGTTATTGATAAATTTCAAAGCTTGAGTACCTAGTATACCAAGGCGATGAGACTTATAAAAGATGATAAATGGCTCATTAGCATAATTGAACAACTTCTTATGACCATGCTTATCAATCCTTCACAACCTACTACCTTTGGCCTAATCAGTGATAAAGATTTCAAACATAGAGCCACTTTGGTGAGTCTAGAAGTCTAAGGTAAAAGCAAAGGCTTGTCTTGACAAGATAACAACAAGATCTTGGATATGATATTTAATGTAGTTGAGAAGATTAATAAATCCATAAAAATCAAGGAGGCCTTGGTAAGAAATGACCGAGAATTTGATGAGCTAATAGACCAAATGGAGGATTACATCATGAGGCCTTCTTTGGATCTTGAGCTAGGTGATGAGCAACATGAGAGGGCCATGAGCCTCCTCCAACAACAAATGGGGGCCCCACCAACAAGTTAGAACATTTTTTTATTCTAATAGAAATTAGGTGGAATTTTATAGTAGAATATTCTATTATAAAGTCATATTCTAGTTTGTTAGCATATTTGCCTCTAGATTAGTATGATTTAGGAAAGCACGTGTATTATAGAGCTTGTAAGGATAATTGTCCTTAATTTTATACACCTATATTTTCTAGCTAACTAATATACTACCTATTCTTCCTATAAAAGCATGTATCACCATTATAAAGAGGGGAGACTTCTAAGAAACTTTATATACTTTAAGTAATTAATAGAATCAAGGAATTTTGCTAGGATTGTCCATTTTTGATGTGTTAGTTACTATATAGTTTTTTCTCTCAATTTTTAGTATAAGTCTTGTATTTGAATAGAATCTTTGAATTCTAAATAACATTCTTTTATCATAGGGTTTTTTCTTTGTTCTTATGCTAAATTAGCTGAAAGACCATAGGTTTTATTTCATTTCATTTTGCTCTATATTCAGATGTACAATAGCTATTTGATTATAGTAGTAAATCCCTAAAAGTAGACCTAGTTATTACTTTTGATTCTCAAAAATTATCCTCTGAAGTTTGCTTGATATATAGTGAAATTTGAGTTTAGACTATGTTTCACTATAAATTTTTTAAATGCATATTAAATTACCATTAATGCTTTGTCATAATGTTCAGGACCAAAATTGACAATCACTTATTTCTTTTCTACCCTACCCTTCTCTTTGCTCCTTTTTTTTAACCATGATCACTTTAGTTTAAGCCAAATTATAAATATACATTTAAATTAGTTTGTAGTATAAGAATGGAACATAATTCAGTAAGTATCATCAAATATTCACAAGAGAATTGACCAAGGTGGCTCCCAACCATGAAAATTATAAAAATATTATGGAACAACTATCTTACTCTGCTACTATTTCACCACAGGCAACTAATTGTCAAAACCTACAACTCATGCTTTGAATTTTTCAAATTCTAAAATGAGAATTGTTATTTAGACAACAAGGGCACCTTTGGTACATTTAAAATCATCAAAATTACTTTTGGTTGCATTAGTAATGAATTTTTTGTTATAACCACTCTCTTTCTTATTTGAGAATTGAATCTTGCCAAAAAATAATTAGTCAATAAAATGAATAGCCCTTTTAAAAATTACCATGCATGAATATGAGAATAAAAAACCAAGAGTGAAATTATTTATTTTTAATTTTATTGAAAGTGAAGGAGGGGAAAGACATATAAAATGTTTTAATAAGGTTTATGAGAAATTATATAACCATGTTCAGACTAACGAGGTCTACATTGTCTCCAATGGAAGGATTAATTGAGAAAACAAGTATTTTAATCATTTGAAAAATGAACATGAGTTATTTTTAAAACTTACTTAGATAATAATCCATTGCTGTGATGAATTCATTATACTAAATCATAATTTCCATTCAATAAAATAAGTTATATCTCACATATTTATAACAAGTGCATGGTAGATATTATTGGTATTGTGATGTTAATTTCATCTATTTATATTGTTAACTAAAAGGATATATCTAAACCTATTAAAATAATGGTCCAACTTAGAGAAATTTTAGGGTATAGTGTTATCATAATATTTATTTTTAGTACAAATTATGATACATAAGGTAAAAAACTTGCTAAATTTATTTGTAGTACAAGCCTTCCATTTCTTGCAATAAAATCAAAGGTGGACATCTAATTTTGATGGTGGTACTATTGAAATTATCTCCAATTATAAATGCTTTATCAATGCTATAATTTTTGGAATAAACAAATTATTATTTTATATTATTTTAGATTTAGCTTATTTAAACAATAAAAAACTATAGAATATTTATATTTTAAAAGACATAATAGTCCACATAGAAATCCAAGTGTAAATAATAGAGTATTAATCATTTATTGTAATTTATTTTTTATGGAAATGACTTAGAATATAAGGTACTTAGCTTGTTTAGATTTTGTATTGATCTATGATAGGTTACACTAATAAATAAAGGTTTAAAATGGGTATGTGGTCACTCAGATGTAGAAACAAAGTTCCTGCACTTGCTAGGACAAGACTAGATCTTATTGGACACTTGTGGTCGATCTAAACCATCTATAAAGTACCAAAATTATTTAAGAGATTTATATAGGTTTTTTTTAAAATTTATTGATGCTACTATGTGTGAAGTGACTCCTATGTATTCTAATACCTTCAATATAGTGCATATAACTCTATTTTCATTATCCTTTCTTCAAAACCCTAGCTGCACTTTAACACCATGTTTTATTATAAAAATGGGTTAGTGGGATGGGTTGAACCGATACTAATCACTCCCCACTGAGTGGTTGAGTATTGCCTATGTTCCAATACTTTGAATAAGGCTCAAATGCACATAGTTCTCCCACCTAAATGAGTCTGTGCAACTAATGTAATACTATCATATCATGCAATCCTAAGTATGGATTTCAACATTTGATAACCTATGATTTTGGCCTTGCACTAGTATTTAGACTTGGATTAATTTTTTTTCCTTTTAGGGTTTAATTTGATAACCTATGATTTTGGCCTTGTACTAGTATTCAGACTTGGATTAAATTTTTTTCATTTTAAGGTTTAAGATTTGGATACTCTAGGGAATTTACTCTCAATGTGAATATGTATAATATATGTGCTCTTGATAAGTGCAAGATGTTTTGAAGATAATAATAGGACCATTATTGGTTTTTATAAATAACTAACTATTTAGGTAGTTTTCATTCCTAAGACATGTAAAACATATTGGTGGACCCATATGAAAGATTTTAATTTGATAAAATAGATATTAAAGGGTAGGTGCACAAATCCAACCCAAGTGGATGGAACTTTTAGACACCCTAAATATTCCACCTTAGTGTCACCATTAATTTACTATAATTAAAATTCAACATTCATCATATATCCTTACTAACCCATCCATTGTAAAAAAAATAGATTTATAGTATCCTAATTATGACATGACCCTTATCCCAGTCCACAAAATACATCAACATTAACTCTTTTATTAATTAAATAATTAATCCATATTAGCCATGTTAATTAATCAAACATTAATCCATGCACACATAATTATAAATAAACAAATAAAAATAATAATAAAATTAGCTAGCCATCTCATCATCCCACTCAACTGACCTCATTTAATCCATTTAACCTCATCATTAACCATCAACAAATATTTTTAAACACCACCATTTAAGACATTAAAACAACCTCATTTAAGATATTTAACTCCCTAATAAAATCATTTAAGACATTAAACCCATTAAATTCCAAATTAACAAACTCATTAATCATTTGACCACTTCCATCATCTAATTCATAAATTTTGAACCAATCCATTGAATAAATTTTACACCATAGACCAAATATCCACCATCTAAATTTTAATATTTTAAATTAATTCAAATTTATCTTAGTTGTTCATCCTTCCCTCTAAAATTCTATAAATTAAACATTCCTCTTCCATTCTAACAAAACTTTTTGAAGTTAAAGAGGTCATGTGAATTTGATAATAATTATTTGAAAATTTGAAGAATATTGTCATCCATCAATCAATAAAATCAAACATCATGCTGCCAAACCCCTATTGGAATGTGCATATAAATTTCTTAAGAGCAACCACATTTAAAAATTAAAGAGAACATCTATCCAATGAAAGAGAAGAATTCATTTGGTGAATTAAAGTATCCTATTTGTATTTCTAAAGTTATGTGTACTCTTATATTACGTTGAAAAGTGATTTGGAGAATTAGAAACAACCTATTTACTTATGTATCCCAAGAAATAAACTATGTATGATATTTCCTCACACCATAAGGTAATCTTGGAAACCAAAAATAATTTACAACTTATTTATTTTTGATTGTTAGGGTCTTATGAATAATATTTAATCACCTAATGTTTAGATAAATATTGTATTCAAATGGGCTATATAAATTCATTGGTGTGGATGTTGTCATTGGCTAAGTGATTACCTATTTTACTAGCACCATGAAGTAAGCCAGTTTCATCCACTAATACCTAGGCCTTCAATGGCACCCTTATCTCATAGATTTGGGCCTCATTTTACCACAAGGTATATAGAGGATACTCATAGATAATCTCATTTAACATATCATAGGATCATTTTTTCCATAGATAGATAATGGTACTAGGAACACATTATTCCATAAGATCACCCACCATGTGCCTTTTGGGGTATTATTAGTGGTCCACTACTCAACTATAATCCTAATTGACTAGCATAAGTTGTCTTATTTTTGTGTATTATTTTTACCATATATGATAAAATAGTTATTGATTTATTCCAAACCAAACTAAACTCATTTAAGAACAAACTTGAACCAAACCTATAGAAAATTTGACTAATGTCACTAACTACTAGACAACAAGCTATATTGAATCCAAACCAAGAAATAAAAAATATTTTTTGATAGAAAACCCTTTCATTTTGAGAATCCTTTTAATCTAATAGAGATCCATGATAATGATACTAATATCATCTCCAACCAAAGCAAGTATAATCTTGATGCCAATGATCTATTTAGGTCAAAACAAACCCATGCCCAAATCAACCACCACCTTTTTGAGAATAAATAAAACATCTTACTATAGCTTATATAAATAGGGGATATGTTATCTTTAGAATTTAACCCTAGAAATTTTAGTCACATCATTAGTAGGAAGGATAAAATTCTTCCCAACCATGATCAAGTTCCATCTAGCAATTCCCTTGGTAGGAATAAAATAGTCTTAGAATTTACCAATGGGAATCCCCATCTACATGTCTCCCATATCCATGTCAAAAAATGGAAATAGTTATGTCTAAAAAAAACTAACAAGAGTAACACCAAGTTATATTTTATCAAATCTAACAACTAAGCCAATAGTTGGGCAAGCTAGTTTCCTATGTTAATCCTCCTATATTTAATCCTTCATATCAAAATTCAAATAATCCAACATCTAAAAATCAAAATAGAAATTCTAATTATACCTCTATGTCATCCAAATTAAATATTATCCCATCAATATCCATGAACTCAAGGGCACACCATTTTCCTACAAATGGAAAACCATGAATAATATTATCCAAATATTTCAAGATGAGAGTCAAACCCATAACATAAAGTATAAGTTTGAAGAACTATGTCCTTAACCTTTTGATAGAGATTTGTTAAGAGTACCTTTCCATTAATATTTTGAACCTCCTAAGTTTGAAAATTATAAAGGAAAATGAAAACTTAGGGAATACATTAAATAAATATTTATGTTTTGCTAAGAGGTTACTTATAGTGACATACTTTCTTAGAATTTTCCCTCAAAGTTTAGGTGACCAATCCTTAGAGTGGTTCTCATGTTTACCTAAATGGTCCATCACTACCTTTATAGATTATTTTGAGATATTTTTATTATTTTTTTCCTATAATGTAAAACATGAACTAATGATGATGAATTTATTCAATTCTAAACAAATAAACATGGAAAGATTTTCCTCCTTGCAAATATGGTGAGGCCTATCAAGTAGATTCCCTTGGACAATCCTTAAAAAATAATTGACTAGAATCTTCAATACAAATATCAATTAAGAGGTGGTTTTAAACCTAAAACTCCATTGTTAAAACTTAGTTGAAAAAAATATTTAAAATGGGGTTTAAATCAAAAAAATACTTGTAGCCAAAGGCCTTGTCAAAATCTTCCACAAAGATAACCAAGAATAAACTAATACCAAAAAGATCAAATTACTTAGTAAGAATAAGAACATATTTAGTGATGGGGTAATTGATTATAATCATATTAAAAAAATTTAAAGTAACCAAAACATTACCATACCTAAGGGTCAGCAAACAATACCATCTTCCAAAAGTAATTTGTTGCAAACATGAAATTGTTACCTCAAACTAAACCATTTGACGAGAACCAACCAAAGCTAATGTGGTATGAATAACATGATTACTATGGATTTTAAAATATATAATATCACTTCAAAAATCAATACATGAAATTAAATAACTATGCCCAAGACTTAATTGATCGTAAAGATATAAAAAATAAAGAAATGCATCCATGTCAAACAACCAACACTTGGGGATATATAAAGATCCATTTATGAAACATGAATAACATCATTCAAAAAATAATCAAGGTCAAAATAAAACCAATAACACCAATTCCAAGAAGTCTCCCCATTTATTTAATGTAGTCATAAGTCATATCCACCACATGGACAATCATATTACCACTATCAAAGTTAAAGCCTTAGATGGTGTAGTTATAACTAAGCTAGAAAAAATCACCATCTTAAGGCCTCTTATGAGTAATCTTAAGAGAAAGTAAAATATCAATGAATAAATTGAGAACACACCTACCTATAATTTAATTCAAGGCCTTTTCAATACATTAACTATTCACAAATATATATTATATAAAACTATTTAAGAATGAATAGTCCCAAATGACATTGATCCATCTAAATTCTGGACACTCATTAGAAATTTATTCTTGATCCATCAAATCAATTTTGATAAAAACATCTTTCCTATGGGTCTATCTCATAACTTTCCATTATACATTTAAGTCATAATTATAAAACATAAAGTGAAGAGGGTACTTATAGATAATGGATCTAGTCTAAATATTTGAACTTTAACGTTGATTAAGCATCTAATTTATTTACAAGAAACATTAGTGCCTAACACCATCACAATTAAATCCTATGACAATGAAGAACAAGAATCAACTAGAACAATACATATTCCAATCATGATAGGACCAATCATGCATAAAATATTATTACATGTCATTGATATTAACCTTCCTTATAACATTCTCCTTGGCTAACCAAGGATTTACACCATGCAAACCATTCCATTAGACCTTCACAATTGCATTAAATTCCCTCAATCTAATATGGAAGTTATAGTTCTTTGTGACCCCCAACCCTTCCAATATTATAAATTATTATAAGGGAGATAATGTAAAAATAAACTATTATCCTATCATAGAAGATGTCTATGAAGTAGACAAGTCCACAACATTAGAACCATCAAATCATTCATCCTACATCCATCCAGATGATCTACCATCCACATTTAAAAACACACCTTTCAAATCCAAGTTCAATATCATTGACAAAGGTATGGGAAAATATGAGATCCATGATGCTTTCCATTTAGTAAAATTACACATTTATTTCAAAATCCATGGCATGCCTAACCTAATAAAAATAAATAAAAAATATCTCATTAGTTTGTAAAAATCTCTTTGGTTAAAATACTTATTTTATATGAGAATATTGAAAGCTCTAATGATTCTTGGCTATACAGTAATGGTATAACTACTTATTCCCAAAAGAATGAGCATCTTATGTTAATTTTTTTTATGTGTAACTTCATTAACTAAAAAGGTAAAGGAATCAATATCCATGATCATGTTATCATAGAGACCATAGCTTCTCATTAAAATAATGAATACTATGGTGTTATCTACAAACCCCCTGGTGGTGATCCATATGATTAGTAGATCAATGTTTTTTGCATAATTTTTGAACAATCCTCTTATTAAATTGAAATAAGTTCTACCCATAGCCTTTATAAAGACATTGAATCCACTAACCTCATTAATGACACAATTATTCTCACCCTTAACCTAAAATATCTTGAACTCATCGAATGGGACCAAAAAAATCCTATACCGAGCTCTTCTAAAATGATGAGGAAATTACATAATTACTAGGAATCAAAGGTGAAATTACATTGGGTGATCATAAAAAGTTATTTTAAATCAATTAGGGCACACTAACATACTTTGGGGATTAGGACAAGTTCCTTGATCATAAAAAATCTAAAAATCAAAAAACAAAAAAACCAAGTCCCTTAGTGAAAAATTATTTGAGGCACTATCAAATGAGAAAAATAAAAATAAATAAATAAAATATGAGTCTATTGGTGAAAACCCATTTAAGCTTCAAATATATGAGGCAATTGACCTTCCCTTTGTACCAACATAATTACTATATGGTTCCACATTATTGGTTGAAGAAACCATTGATGTGAAAATTGGTATAGAAGAAAAACCAAAAATCATTAAGCTTAAAACCACCCTCAGTATTGAGGAATGAGAAGAATTTATTATTCTCTCAACAAAATTTGTAGATTTTTTCACTTGTTCCTATGTAGAAATGCTAATATTAGATCCATATCTTGTAGTATATCTCTTAGTTGTTCATGTCGATTTGAAACTTGTTAAGAAAAAAATTAGAAAAATGCATCCCAAAGTGAAATGACTTGTTAAGGAATAATTGTAGAAATATTTATAAGTTGGATTCATTAGTATAATTTATTATTTAGAGTGGATATAAAATATTATTCTAGTGAGGGAAAATTCAATAGCGATCAGAGTGTGCACTATTTTTTTGAGACATAAATAAGGCATGCCTAAAGGATGACTTCCCTATCCCTAACATTGACATGATAGTTGATTAAAAATCATGATACATGATTCTTTATCTTATGGATAATTTCTCAGGCTATAATCAAATCAAAATCACACTTGAGGAACAACAAAAAATAACATTTATTGCACCATAGAGTACCTTTTATTATCAAGTCATGCCTTTTGGCTTGAAAAATGTGGATGCAACATATTAGAGAGCCATGATTGTCATCTTCCACAACACTCTTCATAACACTATTGAATACTACATGGATGATATATTATCCAAATAAAAAACTAGGGCAAACTATCCTATAATTTTTTAGAGAATCTTTGAAAGACTAAAAGATTATAAACTCTATTTGAATCCTAAGAAGTGCATTTTTTGGATCATGTTAGGAAAAATATTAAGTTTAGTTGTATCTATAAGAGGAATTTAGGTTGATACAACTAAGTTAAAATACATAAAAAAATATGCCTCCTCTAACAAATCTCAAATAATTTCATAGCTTATAAGGCAAAACATAAGCCATTAGAAGGTTCATATCACAACTTGCAAAAAATTGTCAACTGTTCACACATATCTTGAATAATGATATTATATTTCATTAAAATTAAGGATTTTGATTTGAATTTGAACATCTCAAGCAATATATTTATAATCCACCAGTATTAATGCCACCCAGTATAGGGAAACCATTGAGACTATACATATAAGCTAATAAGTATGCTTTGGAAACCTTTATAGTGCAACATGATGAACAAGGAACCAATACATATGTGTAATTATTAAGCATAAAAAAGGTGTCCTAAAAAATTAAATACACCATAATTAATAAAATGTGTCTAAATGTTATCTTTGCTTAACAAAAACTATGACACTAAATGCTTACTAATCAAACAAAATTCATTGCCAAAGTAGATCCACTCAAGTATCTCCTATCTAAATCACATATTATAAGAAGAGTGGGTAAATGGGCAATGTTTATTAGTGAATTTTACATTAAATACATGAATAAAAATTTTATCAAAAAAAAATTATTGTAGATCAGTCGGCAAAATCATCTTTGTTAAGCAAATAACCATTGACCATTGGATTTCTAGATGAGTCTATCTTATCTCTTAAGAAATCATCAAAATAGAAAATTTACTTTGATGGTTCCTTCACCACCCATGTCTTAGGGGTAGGTATCATATTTTGTACACCATAAGGTGACTTATTTCAAAGGCATTTCCAATTGGGTTTCCTTTCACCAACAATATCACTAAATATGAATCCCTCATTTCAGGTCTTAAAATAGCAATTCAGTGGAATATTCTATAGAGACATAAGTTTAATTAATAAATTTTTTATAATGTTTATTATTGACATCCTTACCTTGGTATCTTCACTACTTCATTAGCCAAAACCATTATAAGAGCCTTTATTATATTACAAATACTAAAAAAACCATGAAAACATCCATATTTCATTCCCATTCACCCATATTCTTCTCAAAAACCATTCATAACAATATTTAGAAGTAAATAACATTATAGGACAAAACTGCATTAGGCATACATGACCATAGTGTGGCCTTATCCCTTAGTGAGCCCTTGTCTTATTACCTCTAATAGACACTTTTTTGAATTGATACATCTAGTAAAGACTATCCTACACTTTTCATAAAGTCAGCTCATGAAAATATTTGATAGATTATTCTATAAAATCACATCAAATACACTTATTTTATTACTTATAAATCATTTAGGAATCTAATTTCAAAAACATTCTATCTTAATCAAAAGAGCATTATTATTTTCAATTTTAGTTATACTACTTTCTTACAGTCATAGGCCAAGTTTGATAATGTTTTAGTAAATGTCAAGGACATATATTATCAAGCATTATAATTAATATTATAATTGATTTCATCACAAATTTATTACTTTCCTCAAAAGGGAGAACTACATCCACCTAAGGCACTTTGGGCTGTGTAGGCAACACCCAATCAATAAGGGGTTTTCTAAGGATAACTTAGCCATTTCCACTTCCCCATATTTTCCCCCTTTTGCATTTGATCTCTTTTGTGTGCTTGTGTAGGACTAGGGCATCACTTTTTCAAGTCTTTTATGTGTATATTTTCCCCCCATGTAGAATTAGAATACCCTTGCAAGCAACCACATGATTTCCAACTCGAAATTATTCTCTATAGTCAATAGGGACAAAGTAGTGGTAGTGAAAAAAGCCACAATGTGGCCTTGTCCTCTTAGTGTGACCTTATCCATGTACCCTCTAATATACTAATTATGATGATAACATGATCCTAAATTGATCTAATTATTTGTAAATAATGACACATTCAACCATTTGATTTCAAGCTAAGTATATACTTATACTCTCATAATACATTATTTATAACTTACTTTAAGTTTTGTATTCTAATATATTTTATTGTATACTAGTGTACATCAGTTTATATACTTTATGCCTAGGTTAATTTATTAATTCCAATTAATTATAGGGTAAGCATTTTGGTGAACCCGTATATTGATGAACATTGTCAAACCCTAACTCCTCCCTGAGAGTTTATATTTGACATATTCCATTTAAACTTTATTTGAAAAAACATTAGAGGTTTTTATTACTCATACATAAATAAAAAATTATTTTTTATCAATTTTTTTTCTTAAATCACCCAACAATTATGGTTTACTATTTTTAGTAAGTACTTGCATAGGTGAAAATTAAAAAAATCTATTATACAATTAATTTTTGGTTCTATAAATTCACTTATTTTTTGTAGATACCTCTTTCATATTTTAGAAATAGCTAACCAATAAAATATAATTATATATTTTCCATTATGCATATTCTAAGATTTATTCATAATTATCTCAAAATCATAACCTTTTGATTCATAATTGATTCAAAATAATTTAAATTTAAAATATCTCAGAGATTATTTTTGTTTATATAGACTTAATTAGAAACCTCTTTTTTTATTTTCATTTTTTTGTATAAATTAATCAAAAATTGTAACTTACTATTTGTATTATGTTCCATATTAAATAGAGAACAATAATTCCTTTTTCAAATTAATTTCTAGGTTCTATAAATTTACTAGTTTTCTATAATAACCTCTCTAAGTTTTCCAAAATTTGCATGGATATCTTAAAATTACTAGTTTTTTTAATTATGAAATAGTATATTACTTGTTTGTTGATTTTTGTGTGGTCTAGGAGTTTAGTTAAAATTATGATTTTATAAATTATTTTTTTGATTCCTACACAAAAATATTTCTCTTTCTTTCTCATTGCTTGTGCTTATTTTACAAATTATGTTCCACTAGTTTTAAAACTACTTAGGTACTGTCATAAAGGGTTATGCGGTGTTTTATTTATAGATATCATGGAGTGAGGGGTTTTAATCCAATACTCTTAGCAATGGTATATATATAAGAATAGGATTTAGTTTCTATGTACCTAATGGTATCTTAGAAATGGTTAGGATCCCTTGTTTACACTAATATGAAACCTTTACCATCAATCTAATTTTATGGTGCACCAGTATAGGGTTAGCCCCATAATGTTACTCTCATCTTAACCCCAAAACCAATTTATATGGATACATGTATGGATATACATTTTTTGTTAGCATTGTGGCCAAAATGCCCCTTTTTTCTTGAAATGGGGGACCTCTGTGAAGAAATTCCATGAACTAGAGTTTTTAGGTCCTTTATTTTATCTTTATTGGATTCACTTGAATTAAATCCTTAGAATATTGTGTCTCCCCAATTTCCCCAAGTAATAACATGCATTATTTATTTTCATGACTAAGGTAGACTTCTTCTTTTATGAATTTAGGGTGATAACATTCTAGGTCTAATTTTAAAAGAAGTCCCTAGAGTCTTGTTCCTTTTCTAGAGCAATGGACCCAACACCCTTTAGGAAAAATCAAAATATCAATAATACATGAGCAAGTATCAAAATTATTCCATGTATTTTCATTTATTAAGTAGTCTTTTTTTAGGTTTCATAAGGTAAAATAGACCAATCAGAAGGCACCATGTCATTAGTTGTAAGAGTAGCCAATCCCCAAACCTCTCAAAGATGCCAAAGCCTAAGAGAGCCTAAACTAATATAAAGGTGCCACATCATCAAGTTCTCAGAGTGGATAGTCCCTAGAATTATTAGAGATGTCAAATATTGGAAGAGTTTGGACCAATCAAAAGATACCATGTCTTTAAGTTATCAAAGCATCTAGTCCCCAAACATGTCATAGATGTTAGATCCTAAGATATATCAACTTAATTAGATGGTGTCATGTCATTGAGTTATCATATAAGTTAATCCCCAGACCTATAATAAATTTTAGATCTAAAGATAATTCAAACTAATCAGAAGGTACCACATCACTAAGTTATTAGATCAGCTAGTCCCTAAACTTGCCTATGATATTAGAGCCTGATAGAGTTTAGCCCAATCAGAAGATGACACATCATTAAGTTGTTAGAGTGACCTGTCCCTAGACCTATAAGAGATGTTAAAACTCAAGAGAGCCTAGTTTAATAAAAAAGTGCCACATCATTGTGTTTTCAGAGCAACTAATCCCTTGACCTATTAGGGATGTTAGATCCTAACCTAATAAAAAATACCATGATGCCAATTTTTTAGAGTGGTCAGTCCCTAAACCTACCAAATATGTCAAAACCTATGAGATCTTGGCCCAATTAGAAATATCCACATAATGTAGTAAGGAAAATGAATAGGTGACCACCTAAGGCCCCAAAGGGTCAAAATTGGGTATGGATGAGGCCAAATAACTAATCAAAGAGTGCCACATGTCCTTAAGATACACTTCACCCTTCCTAAGGTCATGTCATGGAGTACAAAGCCATGATTAGGTACTAACCATTAACATGAGAGATAATAAGTAAATGACTTGTGGCATAAAGTGTAATTTAACCAAAAATCTTCTAAGAGACATGATCACATGCCTACCATGCATTGGACATTAATGAAATAAAAAGTTGGGCCTAATTGGATAGTTTTAAAACATCCCATTTCCATTACTAAATTTAGCTGGTAGTGTAGGATTGTGGGTTCCAAATTTAACTCTAGATTTAGAAATAAAGAGAGGATATCTAACCACTAATTCAAATTTTAATTCAAAAAAAGTAAGCTATCAAATGCCATTAATATAGGATTTTGTGTGCATGCATTTATAAAATTCTAAGGAAATCCCAATAATAGTTACCATGGCATATATTCAATATCACTCCAACTCATAGCATTCTAATTCTTATAGAGTACCCCTATGTTTCTTACCTCTTATGCTCAGAACCTTCCTATTTCCCCTCCATCCTACTATAATGGACATATCCTCTTCAAACCCAAAGGATAAGTCTAAGTACTAGGATACCCTATTCCTAGATGGCTTGACCAAGTTTAGCCACTATAATGACATATTCAAAGTGGTTGAGTAGGTTCACATAGACTCACACTTTGATGACAACCAATAAGCAAAATTCAAGGATGCCCTTTAGGCCTACAAAAAATGTGGACTTCATAGGGTTATGACTAAACCAAAGGCATTTCCTTGGACCAACTTTTTTGGAAACCTCATTGTCACTATCATTTGTGTGTAGGATGGGGTTCATGATTGGGTGTGATTGCTTAACTCTTAGCACCAGATCACTAATATCTCTAAGAATTCTTACAAGGAATATTACCCCCTCTTAGATTTTACCTTCTCTTATGATGTTTAAAAGATGAAGGCTTGGATAGAGACCTTAAAAATATATGATGTCCTAAAATATTTGGTTGAGAATCTAGATGTTAAATGGGTCAACAAGGAGGACATAAATGTATACATATTCCACATCTTCCAAGAGGAAGTTTGGGTAGGCACGATTCTACTAAACCAATTGTTTAGGGGATAATATTACTTGTAGATTAATTAATTATGGGATTCCCTCCTCCATATGATCTTCACACACTTCAAAGATATAGACATGGGGGAATGATCAGCTTCAAATTGGTCAATGTCATCATGGATACCTAAATGGAAGGTAATTTCTATATGATGGTTTGTGGGATTCTCTCCTTCAAACCTTAAAATTTTCTTGTGGGTTACTTGGGGATTGGAGATCCATGTAGTCTTATATAAACTATATGGCCACCAATACTACAACTAAATCTATGACATCTATGAGCACTTTTATCCATTGGTCTACAACATGATTAATGAGTCCCTGATTCCCCATCTATCACAAATAATTTAGGACTCCATCACTATCATTGGGGACTACTGGTACTACAAAGAAGACACCATGATTTGAATTCTAGGTATCCTCAAAAAGCTCCTTTGCTTGCCATATTTCATCCTAAATTATTAGGTAGAGTAGCTGATCACCTATCAACTAATGAAGGGTATCTTTGGATTTTACATATGCCCCTAATAGAAGGTGTGTCCATTTCTCTTGATAACTATCAGGAACCATGTGTACAAGGCCTTCCCTCCTCTCTGGAAAATGGTGGCCAAGTGGGACTCCTTTGCCCTAAGGAGAGCTAAGCTCTAGTTTGGGAACCTAAGTGGATGATCAAAGCTCACCCAATGAGGTATTTATCCCACCTTAATATAAACTATGGTCATCAAATGGAGGAGGATGAAAATCTATACTTGGATGTTACTGATGACTAGGAGGTATTCTCCTAGATTTTGGTGAAGAAGAAGAATAAAGGAAATATGGCTTAATCAAGCCCATCTTCTCACCTATATCTCTTTCTCAATCTATAGAGGATCCAAATCTAACTCCTACTATCTCTAAGAGGATTTTTTAAGGCATTTAGCCACTTTATCCTCTTCATGATCTAGTTTTAGATCTACCTCCTCAAGTATCTCCTACCCCTCATGTCTGAGATCCTCCTCCTTTAGTCACTCCTTGTACCCAAGATCCACCTCTAACTCATCTTATAGCCCTAATAGTCTATCCATAACCAATCTATACCTATGTTACTTGGTGATAGGTAGCCTAAGTATAGGTAACTTAACCATTACCACCTCAACCTTGGGCCACACAAAACCTAAGGTTTGATGTAACCAATAATATAGAAGCAAGCACAAAACAAATATCCTAGCATTCATTAGTATAGGTTATACCCCTTACACCTATCATCTCCTTAGAATCCCTTCCTTTCCTCACTCTTGCTAATTTATAACTCCATGCCTTGTCACACATAAGCACCACTCTACTCCCATAAGCTCCCCAATTGTTGTCTCCTTTTTTCCCCATCATACCCCATCCATCATTTACCCAAGTACCTTTGGCCTTGGTCCTCTTAATCATCCTTACCTCTTAATTCCCCCCTCTACCCCATCCATTTTAGAACCCAAGAACCTTCTCGATGCCTTCTTAAGGCTTGCTTTTAGTCTAGGTATTGTTAAGTACCTCTTTATAGACAAACATGGATATAACCATCGGGAGCATACCTCTAGTAGAAAGAACTATCCTAGTTCCCCCTTCAGTCATCCTAGTGCCTCACTTGGTAGTTATATTTCCTACACCATTAGCCCCAACAACTCTTACTATTTTAGTTATTCCTTCCATTTCAACATCTAGATCTAAAATGAGTAAGAGGCCTAATAAAAAGTAAAAGGAAACTCACACTCTAGATTTAGTTTAGAGTATTTTTATCCAATCCAAACTTATCTAATAGCCTCAATGGTTCCTTTAGTCCCAATAATAACACCTCAGGACATTTCTCCTTGACCCCCTCTTTTGATTACCCTTGGTGCCTAAGGATTTGGATTTAACTAGCTAATCTCTTCCCTTATATTTAATTCCACTCTCCTAGAAGTAATTTACCCTCAAGTGGGTGTGATCTAGGAGTAGTGATGGGCACAAATGTTATTGTGGGCCTATTTTCACCAAATATTACACCCTAGAAGAAGTTCTGCAAGCCTCTTCTAGATTTGGGTAACATGGGGAAATTTTTAGTTATGTGGGTGTACCTATATTAGAAATGAGTCTCTAGATTTATGGGCTAGCTCCCTAAATATATCATGCATTTTTTATCACTTAAACTACTACTTACTTATGGTTAAATGAGTTAAAGAATGCATAAATTAAATTTACTCTAAAAGAGGTGATACACCAAAAATGTCATCCACATGACCATCATATTTATACCATAATGAAACAAAGCATGCAAACTAATCTATAAAATTTAATGGGTTATAACATGAGTATTTAAATATAGAGGAAATATGTGAGCAACAACATAAGGAAAATGAGCCAGAGGTCAGATTACAAACTCCAAGTCCAATTATACACTAGAAAAAGATTTACACACTAGACTACTCTCTATATGACATGTTAAACTAAGAACTCTTGCTCAAAGATGAAAGGATAAGGGAAGGAAGAATAGATAATTATCACTTCTCATCATCATACATAACTTTCAAACTTATATAATTATTCAAAAATTAGAAAATAGACTTGTATTAATGTTTAAAGGCAAAATATAACATCAATCTAGTAGGGATTTGCCATACATGGTGTGGTACCATTTTACAATAGCTAATGAGATACATTTATAGAAGAAAGAAAGAAAGAAAGAGAAAGGGAGCCTTGGTGATAACAATGGGAATGAATTAGTTCAAATGTTTGACCTAAAATTATAACTACTTCTAAAAATTATGCTTTTTCGGACCATTTGATTGATCTGGGTCACTTCAAGTGATTTTAAGTTACATTATTCCATCCTTGATCTTCCCTAGTGGTTACAATAGTGGGATCAAGTTGTTCCAAGCTAGGTTTTGGCATAAATGTAGTTATATCAATTGGCTTAATATGTTATATCTTTGTCCTGGTGCCAAACCACTCCTTGTTAGTTTACCATTATGTGCAATAGTTGGGAGAAGGGTCCCTTTCATGTAGTTGATCCCAAAGATGAAATCATTGAAGTTTGTGTGTCTACCTCCATGGAATCATTCAAAAAAAATTCTCTATTCTAAACTAAACCATTCTTAATCTTAGTTCCATACCTTTTATTTACCCTACCATATCAAAATTACCTTATTAATCTTCATCTAAGTCACCTAGGCTTGTCTTCGTCTAATTGGTTATTAAAAACTAGCTCATATAATTGATATTTTGATTCATTACACTCCATTGATCTACCTTATATGAATGAATTTGATCGATAGATCCTCTTCTAGGATTCATGTGCTCATGCCACTTTTTAATCATGCCTTTATACTTAGGGTTTGTTGACTCCTTGACTTGCTTGCATGTTGTTGATCTTGAATTCATGAATAAATGTAAGACATTGATTTATTTCGGCCCATTATCCTATATTTACTTGCTCACTATTAGATATCTTGTATGATTGAGTTTTTATTATTGATCCTAATTTTTAAATTCTAAGGTCTACTTTACAAGCTCAAACTTTGACATCTGCTCGACCATCGTTGGGATATTTGAACTTAAATAGTTATTTACTAGGGCTTGAATTTGGCATCTTCATGACTGTCACTTGATGTCTACACTATTGTATTTGAAATCATATAGACCATAAAATTTAAGATCTAATGGATGATTTTTGATCCTAAAATTTGACACTTGCATGAATGTCACTCTAATTCCCAACAATTCTTTCAAACTTTATGTTTTAGCCTTTTGTTATGGACCATTTTCCTTAAGATATTTCTTTTGGGCCTTTTACTAGACATTTATTCTAGGATTTGTGTCTTAGCCACTTTCCATAAAATAAATCATACTTATTATTTTACCTCAGAATAAATTCTTGTGGATAAAATGTCCAAAAAAATTCGTGTCTTCAAGATCTTTGTTTGTGGACAAAATATCTAAGAGAAAGAGGTCTTTGGGGAAATTGTCACAGGATAATTTTCCTAAAAGAATTCATACTTCGATTTTTATATAGACCTTTTGATTCAAAAAACACTTATGACCATTAAAAACTTCTATCTAGGACACTTTTATGAAGAATAACCCTTCAGGAAAATTATTTGGATATTTTTCGCAAAATAAAATGACCTTTTGGGATTTTCACTTAGGGCACTTTCCTGATAAAAATACCCTTCTATATTTTTGTATAGGACATTTTGTCAAAGCAATGACACTTAAAAAAATTTCTCTTGGTCACTTTCCTAAAATAAATAAACTTCATGATTTATGTTTGGGATACTTTCTTGAGAAACTAACCCTTCAAGATTTTTGCATTGGCCCTTTTCCTGAAAGAAATGACCCTTTGGGAAAATTGTATAGGACACCTTCCCAAGAAAAATACCCTTCAAGATTTTTGTTTTGGATGAATTTAAGTGGGATTTTTTTTTGGATAATTTGTCTGAAAAAACCTACCTTTATAACTTTTGTCAAATATTTCCCGCCAAATAATAATGCCTTCTAGAAAATTGTGCAGACAATTTTCATGAAACAAATCTAACATAGCTTTTTGATGTAGACAATTCTCCTAAGACAATTATGTCTTTGGGAAAATTATTTTGGAACTTATTATTTAAATAAATAAGTTTTTGGGATCCTTACCATGGACAATTTTCCCAAAAAAAGTCCCCAACACTTAACCAAAAGTTGAAATATCTCCCAAGTGCAACCTTAGGCTTTTATGGACCTGCTCTTACAACTACTCAACACCATGAAAATATTACACTTGCATATATGATTAAAAATGACCCTTAAGACACCAAAAGACACAAGGACTAAGCTAGGCCATGATAAAAACTTAGTATGTCATATGAAATGACATAAAATGTGATGCAACATACCCGATAATATTATAAAAATCCCCTATATAATATTTTTAATATAGGGGGTTGATCCATTTTGGCCTATGGGGAAAAATTATCAATAGGGCCTCCCCTTTTTTTATTCCTCCTTTCTTTCCCATGTTCCTTATTTCTTCTTTCATGCATTCTAATTACTCTATTTCCCCTCCACCTCATCCTCCACCATTCACAACCATATCAACCACCCATCCTACACCTCCTACAACCCAAGGAATAGTCCCATGGTCACAGGTGTTAGAGATGACTATCCACGGTGACCCAAATGTACAATAGAGCTTTGATAAAAGTTGGAAGAACATGAAAAGGACTCTAATGTAGAAGTTCATCTAAGAAATGACCTAATTTTTTGGTAGACCCATCAAGATCTATTCTCCTTCACTAAGATGAGCAATTCCACTAGGGAAGAAAGGATGGATGAGGATATACTCTTCATTATTTAGTAAACTCATGATATGTTATAAAATCTCCTCAAAGACATGAAAATCTAGGTTTGAACCTTAGAGGCCTAGGTGAAGAGCTCTTTCCCCATCGAGTTGATTTGTCAAGTCAAGGACACCCTCTTACTACTCTTCTTAGATTTTGGGAAGGTATTGGAGACTTTGGTAGAGAATAATGTGCTTATCCAATAAACTCAAGATTACTTGAAGAGGATTGTAGAGATAGATATAAAGTGTAGGAAGCTAGTGGTGGTGATTAACAAAGGCATGTTCCTAGAATTAAAACCAATGCCCACTTTAGACTTGGGGTTGTATCAGATGTATACTGGTATCATGAAGGTGACTATAAAGTAATGTATGGATATGGATCATATTATAATTGGACCCTTAGAAGAGGTTAGGAATGAGATATTGAAATAATTCAAAGAGGTTAATATCTCTATGTTATTCCACTAAGATGGCACCCTACTTGAAAAGGGAGAATTTGGAGTCCACATAGGTCAATTCAACTAGGTCATGAGGGAGAAGGTCAAAAAAAATAATGAAGGGTCCCAAGTGGTTCTAAAGATATCAACACAAACCATGATGTGTATCAACCAGATCTCTAAGGTCTAGGTGTCAATGGAAGCATGCTTCTAAGTCTAGCAGAGGCTAGTGACTTAAGTTGAAGTGATATTCAAGGAGCCCTTGATGAACCTTACTAATATGGACAAGGAATTTGACCTTGTGGAAGCCATGTTAGAGGCTATATATGCAAGATGAAATTAGTTGGGAGCCAAACCTTCACATGTACCTTTGAGTATCAACTAAGTGGCCTCTATAGATATTTTATAGGTTTAAGGGGATTTAATTGTTTTGAATTTTGAATTATGATTATAAATTTCATGAGAGGACATCATGGCCCAAGATGGGAATCTCATACTATTCAGAGGTTAATCCCATCCTCATCTATATAAGGAAATACCATATTGTAATATAGGGTTGACTAAAAACTTTCTTAAAAGTGATGTTGTATTATAGAAAATATTTCACCTACTTTTTCCTTCATCTCTTTAGACTATAGAGTTGGCTAAAATTTATTATTAAAACACTCACTTTTTAATGAATACAATTCCTATTTTATACAAAGGGTTTGTTTTGTGTCTCGATTATTTTTCATCTCCATTTTTAATGCTTGTCAATAGTAAATTAGTTGGACTAATACTTTACTACTTCATGTGTGCTATGGTTATGATATGCTTGGATGTTATAGTCACTGTGTGAGCTCTCTCATTTATCTCTTATAGTAATGTTAATTTTTGTGTTAATCTACAAATTACCATTGGGTGTTTATGTGTAGTTTATTATAAACTCCTAGTAGTCATATTTAGTGAAGGATCATATTTAAGGCATGCTCCACTATTTCCTTAGATTCTTCCCATTGTGTGTTCTTAGAGGTAGAAATTTCTTGAAACTCAGTCTATAGTGGTATAACTTTGGCAAAGGCACTTGATTTGATTATTAATGCATTAAGTTCATTCTAGACCTAGAGGTACCCTTTTCTAACTTACTCTCCCCTCTCCTTTTTTATTTGTTTGTTGAGATTGAACTTCCCTTTACCCTTATATTTATAAATAGAGAATCATAATACATGAACTCCCATAACATCCTTTGAAAATTAGATCTATTTAAAATAACTTCATATTGAAATTTTAGTGGTGACAATACATCTCTTAGAGACTACTCATGAAGGCTCTATTTGTGAAATCAAATACCCATAGTCATGCCCTAGGCTAATCTTAGATTAGTCCTAAAATAGAGGATGAATGTCTGTAGTTGTCCCCATATTCCCTTTTAGGGAATAACTAATATCATGGGTATTTCATGAACTAGAGTTTGGAGTGAACAATAGTTAACACTCTAAAACATTGGGTCAACACTATCTAATAGACATACAAGTATCTATAAGATCCTATAAATCATTCAATACCCTTTCTTAGTTTACCTATTATACACAAAAAAAAATTTACACTATTTAATTAATCATTAGTTTCTATATAAATTATAAATTAATTGTTACTTTAGAGCATTATTATTGCTTCATATATTATATTTCATTTCATTATCGATAGTCAAAATCACTTTTTTCCATGCATGTTATCCCCTTTTCTTATGATCAAATTGAATGGACAATTAAAAATAAGCAAAAAAAAATGGAAGATGATTGTATGGATGATTTTTATTTTGATAGGATGGATAGATATAAACCATTTTTGAATCTAAATTAACTTGTCATATATTTATCCCAAAGGAGGAGGAAACATCTTTTGATTCATCCATGGATTCCTCTTTAGAGTATCCTCTAGACCCCAATTTGAGTCCTCATTTAGACTCTCCCATAGGTACACCTATTAATTCTTCCTTAGACACATATTTAGAATCATCTTTAGCTCACCCCTTAGACACTATTTTATATTTATCTTTAGATCCTTCCTTATTCACACCTATAGTCTCCTCTACAATCACTCCTTTAGTTTCCACCTTGGATGTACACTTGAGCTCCACCCATATTATTCCTTTATCTTCTTCCTTGGAATATATCTTAAACCCAAATATGCCTTCTAACTCTGACTATTTACCACTTCTTAGGTTACCACCTACTATCCAAGTTGAAGAACCTTACCCTTGCACACCTGAAATCTCTTTTGATTTTTAAAAGGTCCTTCATTGCATTCGCTCTTATAAATATAATTCTCATAAGGCATGCCCAAAAAAAATATGATGTTCATATAGGTCTCTTTTTAAATTATCCTTTAGAGTCCTCATTAGATACATATTTGAACCCCTCTTTAGTGCATCCTTTACACATCCTTTTAGATCTCCCTTCTCATTATCCTTTGGTCACATCCATGGTTTCATCTATAGATTCCCATTTATATGAGCACTTGGATTCTACTCACACTTTTTCTTCCCCATCTTCCTATAAGGTTTGAGCTAGCCCTATTATTAGTGAAGACATTTCTTATTCATTACATACCAGAGCCAGTAATCTCACATGTCATAGTTCTCCTCTTCCCACATTTTTACCTACAATGTACCATAATGATATCCCTCTTTCTATTCCTTGTCACCATCACAACTATAGTGATTATGATAGGATTGGTATGATGACAATTATGTATGTAGTGATGATAAGCATGCTCTTTTCCTATATCCTTATCCACTATCCTCTCCTAGTAATGATAGCATACACACATCTTGTGTTGATACTTATCTTTCTCCAATAAAAAGTAAAATATATGAATAAGAGGATTCTAGTACTCATAATGTTATAAATACTATATTAAAAGCCAATGAATCTCTAAATCCAATCACCTCTAAGGAATAATATATTCCTGTGCATACTTATTCTATTCACACTATTATACTAATGAGTAAGATTAAAAACATAATTCAACCCTTAAATTAACCAATTAAAAATATAAAAATGCCTTCTCAAGATCTAATTTACTTAATTCATGTTGTAAGTGATTTGAAAGAACATGTACACCATTTATTATTATATAATAAAACATATCACGCTTGGGTTGACTCTAATGCCATTATTATAAATCCTATTATATGTAATATTTTATAATCACCTTTACCTCCTAACTTCCAAATCCCAACATTTTACATATTTTATGGAAGTTATGATCCTTACTTGAACTTAAAATCCTTTCATGAGTCCATGAGTGGGTATAATGGTAGTCATTTATTATCACAATAATTCCCTAAAACCTTAGCAAAATGTGCACTTGCTTGGTTGGATTCCTATCCTAGTGGATCCTTATCTACTTAACTTGAAAGAGAAGAAGCATTTTTAATTCAATATATTCTAAATAAGGGACCTAGGGTTACTTATGAAAAGTTACCCTCTTTGCACCAAGGTAAAAATGAGAAACTTTGTGATTATATCTTAAGATTTAAAAATTCCATACATTGATTAATTTACCAACCCATAGTATTATAAGTAAAATAAATGTTTATTTGATGTCTTATTCACCCATTAGAATAAAATATACTTTTTAATACTTATGAATCATTTATATCTCTTTGTTATGAGGCCTTAACACTAGAATAAGAGTTAAGCCTTATTACTATTTTAAATAACACATAAAAAGACATTGAATTATTTCACGAGGATAAATCACCTAAAGTTAATGTAAATACTTATAATAAAACACATATCCATTTATATTATACCAATACATGTAATAATAAAATAATACACCTTAATACTCCTAAAACTAAATCTGAGCAATTCAAAGTTTTTCATAAATGAAAGCAATCTAATACTACAATTAATAACTGCACTCATTTTAACTCTACATCAAAAGCTTAACCACTAATATTTACACATAAGGAATTTCCATATGATATTTTACTTACATTAATGGACAAAAGGCTAGTCAAACTACACCCTAATTACTATCATCCTCCACATCACTTGGAAAAATTTAAAGGTCAACCATTTTGTACTTACCATGGAATTATTGGGCATCATGATAATAATTGTTATAAACTAAGAGAAAATATAAACAAAATTTCAACTCAAGGAATCATCTCCTTTCAAAATTATCATAACCATATCAACCAAAATCCTTAAGCTCTAAATATTCAACCGAGTTCATTACAATCTTCAAATCATATTTAAAATAATAATGATCATATAAATATTAGTAACAAACACATAATCACTAAAAATGTCTTTAAATAGTGTTGGGTGAATATTTTGTCATCAACTAACTGAAGGTAAAATGGGTATATCAATCATAGTGTAATGAGATAAATATCTCCTCTTAGCAAGGGGAGGCTCCCTATAAACTATAATATACCAATACAAACTAAAAAAAGACTCAGAGGTGAGATCATACCATCCATCTCTCTTTTTTCAGAGATGATGTTCACAAGGTAAAGGAAAATTCCTATGTAATAACTAAAAGCAATTATCTTCTTTTCAGAAATGATGTTCAGTAAACAATAGGAAAACTTCCTGGGTAGTAACTGGATCCACAAGAAACCTACGAAAGCATAAAGTCTTTCATTACTTCTCTTACTGATTTAGGACTAATATCATAATAGAATGAAGTGCAGCCCAAAGTCTCCACCAAAAACTACAACAGAGTATATGATCACAAAGGATAAAAGTAGTTCAAATCCTTTCCAATGTCCTTTATGCTGAAACACAAAACACACAAGCTAAAGACAATTATGATAGCACAAAGTCTCCATAATCAACTTCAGATCATCTTCTAGATTATTTTCACTTTCTCTACTTATTTGATCAAATGGATAAGACTGTATTTAGGAAAGAGACAAGAAAAATTTCCTACATAACATAATTTATTTCAACACAAAGTTTGAAAGGTCACTTGCTATCTCATTCACCTGATAAAATATGATTAATAATCTGAGCTCAAAGTCTCAAAAATGCCTTTCAATTTGGGTAGAGTTTTACATCTAATAATTGAGAGATATCTCTTATCTAAAATGAGAGATTACAATATATAGCATCTAAATAAATAATTTGGTGCTTGTTTTCACAAAATGGCCCATGCTACATTAAATGCATTGGAAAGAGGAAGTTCTATATAGGGGCCATGCTAGAGCAAGTTACCAGTCTTGACATTAACATTTAACTCATATCAAATGTCTTCTCCAAAGCATGGGTTGCTTGATCCTCTGAAAGGCAAGGATGCTCCTCTTTATGATACTTACATGATTGTCCACTCATCTTTACTCAAATGAAGAAAAATAGGCCATGCCATTGAATGCTTGTGCTCTATAATATCCACTTGGTGGACTATTCCACCCACTAGAATAACTCTTCCACCAACACTTCTAGATTCTCTATTTAATTCCCTCTTTCCTTGCTATATTTTGTCTCTTCCTGTTGATTTGAGCTCTCGAGGATATCTTCTCACCTTTTGTTGGCTTCTTCAGCTCATTTCTCAATAGATCGTTGAGTTTGTCCTCGAGTCTATGTTATTTGAAAATCAATGGTTATTCCATTATCCTAAATTTGACATCAACAGGGATGTCACCATTCACTTGAACCATTTTGAACCTTGAACCATATTTTTAAAGTTCACCAGTTCAATGGTTCAGTTGCTCAATATTTTATGTTTTGCAAAGAGTCACATTCTCTCAGTCTTCTTATGAATTCAATTTGTATCATTAAACCAACTATTTAAACCTTTTGTTGGAACCTTATGCTCAAACCTTTTTGAACCTTTGAACCATTTTAAAGTGGAATTCAATGGTTCAATGGTTTAATGGTTTGGCGGCATTCATTTCAAATCATTGAACCCCACTGTTTAACCATACTTATCAATTTTAGGAAATGCCTTCAAGTGTTTTGTAATTTCTTCTTGTGAAAATCCACCTTTTGAACTTGTGATTTCCTTAGCCAAAAAGGCTTGTGAAATTAAATAGCTTGACTGCTCAGAACATTTTTGAGAAAGGAGACCATTTTTGGCCTGCAGGACCAAAATGGTCAATAGTTGTCCACAAAAACAAGTGACTGGTTTTGGGAACAATAGCTGGCTCTAGTTGGTGAACTTCCATCAATTGTATTTTAAAATGATCGAAGGGAGTAGAATCCAGACTCTAAGTGCCTTCATCCATACCATTTGGCCACAGAGTCAAGCCACCCAAAAAGAGAAAGATGCTAAAAAACCAAATGAACAACACAAAACAAACAAAGACTACAAATGTATAATTGGACTTATTTGATGCTTCAAGGATTAAAGTGCTTCAGATGCTACCCACTATGAGATAGTGAAAATAGTGTTCCATCTTGATATTCTTGTAATAAGCTACTTTCACCATAGATCTGATGAATGGTAAATGGACCTCTCCACAAAGAATCAAAATTTCCATGCATTCCTTTTAGTTCTCTCCTCTTGTCCCACAACAAGACTTGATCTCTAATCTAAAAATCATGAATCCTTGCTCTCTTAGTGAAGAGTTTCTTTACTTGATTTTGATGTACAATGATACGGTCCACTACCATAGTTCATTTCTCATCTATTTCAATTAGGCACATGATCCTGTTATCAATATAATTTTTGAAAGTTTGATCTTTGACTACCTTTGCCAACTTCAGTGCTAGTAGTTCTAGGGTGATTGGTATCTCTACATTCAAACCATATAGAAGCTAAAATTGTGACATACATATTGCCCTCTTGGGTGTAATCCTATCTACCCAAAAAGCATCGAACAATGCTTTATGCCAAGTTCTCTGATTATCATCTAACATTTTCCTGATAATAGTAGCTAGATTCTTGTTACTTGATTCTGCTTGACCATTTCCTTGCAGATAATAGTCGAAGGAGTGGGAAAGAATATTACCATAATTGTAGAAAAACTTAGTAACCTCATGAGAAGATAAATAAGTATCATTATCTATTATAATCTTAGTTGGGACCCCAAATCAGGAAATAATATTTTTTTTAAGGAAATTGCATACCACTTCTGAAGTAACATGCTTAGTTGGAATGGCTTCCACCCACTTGGTAAAATAGTTTGTCATGGTGAGAACATTGTCATGTCTAGTACTTGAGGATGGGTTCATGGTGCCAATGAAGTCAATACCTCATTTTTAAAAATGTTCTTTAATTACCACGAGTTTGAGAGGTAATGTGGTCAATTTAGGTTTTCCAACAAATTGTTAACACAACTCACATCTACGTACCCAAATGAACACATCTTGCAATAGTATAGGCCAATAGTATCTAACTTGTAGAATCTTGTGAGATGTTACTAGTGAAAAAAATGTCCTCCAAAAGCCAAATTATGGAAGGACTCCAAAATTTTACTTTATTTCACCTTATCAATGCAACAAAGAAATACCTCATTAAGACTTCTTTTGTACAAACCATTGTCCCATAAGACATAGTTAGTAGCCTTCAACTTAACATTCCTTTTTTATTTATAGGATAGATGGGTGGGACATTCACCATAGGTAATAAAATGAGCACTAATGGAATACCACTCATTAGTAGTAGTAAAAAAGAGAATTGTATGCACGTCTCTAACCTCTATTTCTTCATGTTTTGTTTCCTTTGGTAAGTTATCAATAATTAATTAGTAGATACATTTTCCCTACACAAGCTTAATAGGCTTGATATCATGATCAAACTCCTAAATTTTAGAAATCTATTTGCCCCTTTTAGTACCAAACTCCTATTGAGTTAGAATGGACTTCACTGTTGTATCAGGCACCAGAACAATAGTATGTGAATTTAGGATATAAAATCTGAAATGCTTTACTACCTTAACCATGGCATAAACATGCTTTTCCATGTTCAAATATTTAAATTAGTGAGATTTGAGAGGAAAACTCATAAATGATATGGGATATTCCACACCTTTATTTTTTTAGACCAAAATGGCTTAAAGTGTATGTTCAGAAGTGTAGTTGTATACTATGAAGTCTTTCGTATAATCTAGACAAACCAGAATTGGGGCATGGGAGATCACTTTCTTAATATCTTTAAATGCTAACTTGTCTTCTATATTATAATGGAAATTATCTTTACCCTTCATCATGTCAATAATGTGCCGAGTCTTCTCTACAAATTATAGAATGAATCTTCATAGAAAATTAACCTTTCCAAAGAAAGAGTGAACTGCAGTCTTATTAAAAGGAAGAGTAATATTTTGGATAGATTTAACTCTTTCTAAGTCAATTTTTATGCCTTCTCAGGGTAAATTATGACCGATAAGTTTACCTTTTGTAACCCCAAAAATTGAGTTCTTGGGATTAAGAGAAATACCATTTTGTCAACAATATTCTAGAACTTATTGTAAATGATGCACATGATCAGGATGATGTTTGGAAAAAATGGTCAAGTCATCAAGATATACCACAATAAACTTTTATATTTCATCTCTGAAGGAAAGATCCATTGCTCTCTAGAAGGTGGCGCTAGCATTGATCAGACTAAAAGGCATTCTGTGATATGCAAAAGTGCCCCACGGTGTAGTGAAAGTGGTTTTATGTTGGTCTGCTTCATTTACTTCCACTTGATTATACCCAAAAAAACCATCTAACATTGATAACATTTCTAAACTAGTCACTATTTTCAACACTTGATCCATGATGGGTAAGGGGTAGTTATCCTTTAGAGAAGATTGATTTAACTTTTTGAAATCAACATAGATATAAATTTATCCATTCTTTTTTCTCACCAGAACTATGTTCAAAATCCAAGTGGAATGATGAATTGGAAAAATAATTCTTGCATTCAGTATCTTCTGGATCTCAGAGAGGATAGTACCTAATATTTTGGGGTTGTATTGCCTTTGCTTCTACTTGTGAGGTAATGACCCAACTTTAAGAGGAATTTCATGCCAAATTTATTTAGGCTCAATAGATTTCAAATCATGATAAGAATATGCCAAAACATCAATGTAATGGTGAATAAGAGCAATGAATTTGAGCTTTTTATCAGAAGTGCAATAATACCCAATGTTGACCATTTTAGGATTTTCTTCTATACTCAAATTTATTTGATCAAACTCCTTGGAGGAACTTGAATCCATTTGTTTCTGCTTGGTATACCTATCATGCTTATCAAATAACTTTTCAAGAGAAACCAAACCTTTTGGAATTTTATTCCCCTTGAGTTGAATAAACTCTTCACCAATTTTTAAATCTATTTCAGGAACTAATTCCTATGGTGGAGATTTGCTACCTTCAAAATAAAGCTCCTCAAAACTATCCACCTTTTCCAAAAAAGTAATGATTTGATTTTCATCATTAAACACCTACCAATGATTATCATTATCAAGTACACTTGGTCAAAAGACCAGCTCAATAGCATACTTTTTCCCTTTGAAATCCTTATGGGGAATCATGAGGGATGCGAAGACAGCCAATAAATCTACATGGTCATTAAATTCTCTCAGCACAACAAAAATATTGAAAGCATTAAAACTTTCAATGTAATCACATACAAGATTGTGATAATGTTTCAATCTTTCATTTTTGGTTTGGTACAGACTCCTTACCTAACAAACCATCAGTTCAGCATCTCCTCAAGTATGAAGAATCTTAATACCTTTAAGATGAGTAGCATTTAATCTAAGCAACAAAGATTCATACTTGATAGTGTTGTTGGTATTGTTAAACTGTAACTTATATGAATAAGGAAAAATTTCTCTTTGAGGGGATATCAAAACAATTCTAGCTCTAAAACTGGTAGAAGAGAAATTGCCATCAAATTCTAAAATCCAAACATTATTAGAATTTGATCTTCTCAAATATTTCTCTTCATTAGTGAGGGAAGATTATTTTTTACCTAAACTTTGCCTTAAGAATTATTCTAATTTTATATCTAAATCTTTTAATTTATCACCTAATGAACCTTCATCTAATGAGCTAAAAACATTTTCAGTGGTCAGGAAATAGTTACCCATTCCTGATGATTCAAATAAAATTTGAGCTTTGGGATCTAATGTTTGGGTGACAATATATTTTGACTCTTTCTCAAGAAGAAATTTTTTCATGATGTCTTTAATAGGTATTATTGCTTCAGATAGATCCATATTCAACTCTCCACCTACATCCTTGGAAAAATTACGTCTGAGCAAAATGCCATAGGAAGCTGGAACATCAGCCACCAAGACTGTCATTTTAATCCTTTTATCTAGAAAAGCCATGAATGCATATTGAGCATCTTTGATTTGACCCAAGAGTGGTAATTGCTTGTTTTCCATGGAGAAGCATCTCCCAAAAGTCTTAGTTAAGGTAAGACCAAGAGAATCTACTACCTTGGTAGGCATAACATTATCAGAAGCTCCAGAGTCTATTATATAGTTACTCAACTTATGACCATTTATTAACAGAGAAACATAGAAAAGTTCTATTTTTTGGGGGCAACAAGAGGAGTAGTGAAAAGATTATTTTGGGTGGATTTTTTCTTCAAGGAATCATGAGTTTCCTTTAGAAAGTCTTGTCCTATAGGGACAATTTTGTTTTTTATATATTCAGCCAACCTATAAAACTATTTAGGATTGGCTCGCAAGTACTCAACTTCAGTCATTTGAATCTTGGTCTTTTTAGCATGATAAATTATATCAAATAATTGAAATGAACTAGAAATAGAGGAAGGGAGTACATTATCTTGATATTTATTGGGTGTGGCACTGGTCTGAGGAATAGAAGTAGAAGGTACAAGATGGTTTAAGTTACTTAATTTCTTACTAATCATTGGGTCCTTTAATTAGAAAGGTAGTGAAGTCCCTTGTTTAATAATTGAAATTATTGGTTGAGGTTCTTCTCCTAATTTTCCCTTATCATCTGGTTGAGTTGACTAGTCATGGGACCTAGTAAAAATAGTGTATGATCCATCAAACACTTCTCCCTTTCTTCTAGCTTCATCTTGGTGATTTAGAAAACTAATGTTGGAGTCGCTAGCTAATTATTCTTCTCCTTCTGTAAAGATATTAACATCATCTTCTTGGTTTAATTAGGTTGGAAAGAGAAATCATGTTTAGCTTTATGATAAAATGGCAAGCTTCCCCTATGCAAGAGGAAGGCGATTAGGTTGCCCTTGGTTCCTGGTAGCATTTCTTCGATATGAATGCTTAGGGAATGTCTTCCTTGGTATATCCTAATAAGAAGGAGTAGACATTCCTTGGGCCATTTGCCTTTTCAGAGCTAACAACTCATTTTCTAAATTTTGCACCATAGGATCTATGGTAGTCATGGAAAAACTTTCAATAGATGAGGGAAATTTATTTTTATTAGAATATTTTATAATCTTACCTACCAGGATAAGATCATCTTCAACCTTAGTAGCTAAAATCTGAGCTATAGAAAGATCTATAGGGCCACCCACCTCAATAAAAAAATTACTTCACGAAGTTGAGAATTGATGAAAAAAACTTAAGATTCTTCGGTGTTAGCTGAGAAATTGTAAGAATTATATTCCTCAACTTATTGAATTTAGTAATGAATTCTCACATAGGCTCATGGGGTTCCTTCTTCATTTGTGTAAGTTGAGCCAAAAAATCATGTGCATCTTTAGCGGGTTTGAACCTAGCCTCAAACTTGGCCTTGAGAGTGTCCCAATTAGTTATAATCTGAGCTTGAAGGTGATAAAACCAGTCCATGGTAGCACCTTGCAAAGTTTATACAAACAGTCTCACTACTATATTCATATTCAACACCTATCATGCCACATGTTATGCAAAAATTATTGATATACTCATCAAGATGAATTTTCCCATCACCATAAAATATGGGAAAATTCTTTCTTGAACTATGGGGTAGTTCATGTAAAGGTGGGGTTAGATTGAGAGGACCAAAAGTGTTACCCCAAGGACCTTGGGCTGCCATGATATGATGATTAAAAGGAGGGATAACAAACCTTTATGGGGTAAGTATGGACAAAAATTTACTACCATTAAAACTAGAAGCTTCATTTGGTATTGGAGATCTGACGTTGGTAGGAGGAAAACTCTTGGTACGCTGAAGGCGAGATGGTGGAGAAAAAAATTCAAAACTATTTTGTTGCACCAACTCAAATACAGGATCAACAATACCTTGAGCTCTCTGGATTCATGTATGTGGTGGATCTGCCAAAGTGTAGAATGGAAAAAGAATTGAAAATGCTTCAATTTGAAGCTTGAGGCTTCAAAGTGTGCATTCGAATCCCTAGTGGAGTCACCAAAAAATTGTTGGGTGAATATTTTGTCATCAACTAATTGAAGGCAAAATGGGTATATCAACCATAGTGTAATGAGATAAATCTCTCCTCTCAGCAAGGGGAGGCTCCCTATAAACTATAATATATGAATATAAACTAAAAATAGACTCATAGATGAGATCATACCATCCATCTCTCTTTTCTTAAAGATGATGTTCACAAGGTAAAGGAAAATTCCTGTGTAATAAGTAAAATCAATTCTCTTCTTTCAGAAATGATGTTCAATAAACAACAAAAAAACTTTCTAGGTAGTAACTGGATCCACAAGAAACCCATGAAAGCACAAAGTCTTTTGTTGCTTCTCTTACTGATTTACGACTAATATCATAGTAGAATGAAGTGCAGCCCAAAGTCTCCCCCAAAAATTACAATAGAGTATATGATCACAAAGGATAAAAGTAGTTCAAAGCCTTTCCATTATCCTTTGTGCTTAAATTCAAAACACACAAGCTAAAGACAAATATGGTAGCACAAAGTCTCCACAATTGGCTTCAAGACATCTTCCAAATTATTTTCACTTGCTCTGCTTATTTTATCAAATGAATAAGACTATATTTAGGAAAGAGACATAAGAACAATTTATTACATAACACAAGTTATTTCAACACAATGTTTGAAAGGTCACTTGCTATCTCCTTCACCTGATAAAATATGATTAACAATCTGAGCTCAAAGTCTCAAAAATGCCTTTCAATTTGGGTAGAGTTTTACTTTTAATAACTAAGAGATCTCTCTTATTTGAAATGAGAGATTACAATATATAGCATCCAAAGAAAGACTTTGGTGCTTATTTTCACAAAATGGCCCATGCTACATTGAATGCATTGGAAAGAGGAAGTGTTGTGCAGGGGCCATGCTAGAGTAGGTTACAAGTCTTAGCTTTGACATTTAACTCATATCAAATGTCTTCTCCAAAGCATGGGTTTCTTGATCCTCTAAAGGCAAAGCTACTCCTCTTTATGATACTTACATGACTGTCCACTCATCTTTACTCAAATGAAGAAAAATAGACCATGCCATTGATTTCTTGCACTCTCTAATATCCACTTGGTGGACTATTCCACCCACTAGAATAACTCTTCCACTAATGCTTCTAGATTCTCTATTTGATTCCCTCTTTCCTTGTTATATTTTGTATCTTCATGGTGATATAAGCTCTTGGGGCTATCTTCTCACCTTCTGTTGGCTTCTTCAGCTCCTTTCTTAGTGGATCATTGAGTTTGTCCTTGGGTCTATGTTATTTAAAAATCAATGATTATTCCATTATTCTGAATTTAACATCTATAAGGACGTCACTAGTCACTTGAACCATTTTGAACCTTGAACCATCTTTTTAGATTTCACCGGTTTAATGGTTCAATATTTTAGTGGCTCAATATTTTATGTTTTTAAAAGATTCACATTCACTTAGTATTTTTATGAATTCAATTTGTATCATTGAACCAACTATTTGAACCTTTTGTTGGAACCTTCTATTCAAACCTTTTTGAACCTTTGAACCATCTTGAAGTAGTGTTTAATGGTTTAATGGTTCAATGGTTCAATGGTTTAGTGGCGTTCATTTCAAATAATTGAACCCCACCGTTGAACCATACTTATCAATTTTAAGAAATGCTTTCAAGTGTTTTGTAATTTCATATGGGTTCGATTTTAAGCCAAGTTTTTACCCAACATCCTTGTTAAGTTGGGGGCATCTCATGGTTCTATAGGAACAATTTTTTAGGTTATATTTATCCACAAAAATTTTTCCATTATTGAGATATACATTGTACAAAGTATTGGTATTCTTTCATACTTTACATGTGATATACTATATGCTCACATTGACATTGGTACATATAATTGACATATGCTAGTTTTGTTTACTTTCATATTCCACAACATGTTTAAAATTCATTGCTTATTATATGTATCACTTGGCCTTATGTTTATTCAACATACACCATATTGGTCCATTTACATGTGGCCCTTGGCATTCCTTGATTGTGTGACATTTACATGTCCCTTGTATATGACCTTTGGGCCTTATGTCTGATATTTTTTTATTAATGGTAAAGTGGGTTTTAAAAATGGACCCTACCCTTTACATGAAACATGTAGGAATTGTCTAAAAACTATAAATCATGTAAATTCCTACCACATAAAACACTAAAAAACCACACACTAAAACAACGACACAAATACAACCAAAAAAAAATAGTATGAAACTAACAACCTATGCACTTCCATGCCTTATACACTTTAGCCTAATTATCCACCAGATTATTGAATGTAGCTTCCATTTGATGATTAAATAAGGTTCATGTTTATCCATATCAATACCTTTCATATTATTTTCCTAATTACCATGACCAAGATCTTCAATCTTTATTTTAACCAAAGTCTTTAATCCCTCCATGCTCTACATATAGTTATACATAGCGAATCAGCTGAAATAAATAAGTAATAGAATATTTTATTTAAGATTATTATTTTATCTTTCCATTATATCCACCTTCTCTATAAATATTTAAAATTGAATACTCATCTACATCAAATCAACCTTAGTACAAAATATACCATCATTTTGATTCAGTTTATTTACTGTCTCCTTAAATTTGAAATGGTATTTCATAAAGCATGAAATAAAATATTTATGTAGGTCCTTATCCTATTCAATTTGAGCAAACTTGTCCTATTTCTTAAAATCATCTACTAGAGATTCAAATTTTTATTGAACCTTATAATTACCTTTAGGCAAATCTACCTCCTTGTGATCAACCTCAATCCCTCTAACTTTCTATTTATGAAGATACAAGCCATCCATGACCTCTTGTATCTTATTATCATTCTCTCCCATTACTATAGCTTCATTAAGATTCACATATTACTCCTTTCCATAAAATCTTATGTTTCCCCTTAAATATTTTTAATAGTCTCATTTATCTTACCCAAATTCTTTTTACATTATCCCTATCAAGATCAATAAGAACAAAATATTGGATCACCTTCTTCTATTTTACTCTTATGTTGCTTCTCAGTTTGTTTTTAGATCCCTCTAACACCATAAAATTTCCCTTACTAAAATTCAGACAATAAGAATAAAAATTTAGGGCATTAAAAACTTATAAATTAGGAAGATGGTTGTTTGATGCAATGGATCTTCCACCCTCTTCACATCTAACACCAAACTCTCCAACAAGTGAAATATATAAAAAAGAAGACTTAAGGGAATTTGATGTCAAAGGTAGTTAAAGAAGGGAAAATTATGGTAATTCACAACCTTAAATCTGACCTCTAATGTAACATACCTCATAACTTTCTCCACAAAAACATCACAGGGTAGTGAAAAATCCTCCTACAGGTAACCCCCTTAGTATTCTATCAACTATTCATCTTCAATCATTTTTTTCCACCTCCTCATAATATTTTATTGAATTGACATAATTGGTGTCCTAGAACTTTAGACCAATCATCTGAGTGATCAATCCTTTATTGATCTCCACTAACACATTATTGATCTTCACAACTCATTCATTCCATCTCATAGTATTTTTTTGGAAAAGTGCTCATCATAACCATCTATTCTATCAATGAAATTGCTTACACTACCTATATGCAAGATTTCCTAGACTTAAATATTATTTCATATTTTTTGGATAAAAAATTATCTATCCTATTCAAACCACCTCCCATTCTAAACAGATGACTGCAAACAAGGTTCATAGAGAAGAAGACTATGTAATTAAACCCAAAAATAGGGGAGAGAACTAAGAAGAAGCTCACAACCAACATACTAATAAACACATCATTCAAACACATGTTCTCTAATATACAATATGACATGCCATATCCTTTACATGTGATAATACCACTTAAATTATTATCATAGTCAACCCCCCTCTAATCACACTTAATAGTCATCATAATTTCAAGGCATCAAATCAAGATATTAATACCAAAAAAGCAACATCAACTAATGAGTCTTAAAAAATATGTATGAGATATCTCTAATGATAATATCATTGATAATAATAGTAAGCTCTTATTCCTTAGATGATATCTTAAAAATAGGGGTAACCACTCATCTATTAGTAAAAACATATACCAATTAATTTCACTCCCTATAGATATGTTGAAAACAAATATCCTAGAATGTATTATCAATGCTTAAAATAAATTTAATAATATGGTTAATTATCAAAATATACTTGTTTACCTTCTTAAGAAATTTAATGATATTGAAGAAATCACCCTCTACCAAAAAATTGTTACAACCTATATCCTTAGCTAATTAAACACCTCACAAGGAAACCAAAGCTTCTGCCAAGTGATTCGTCTGAACACCCATACTTATCTCATAAACAACCACCATTTATCCTTTTCAGATCTCAACACTCCTCCACCCCATGTCATACCAAGGTTCCATTTTGAATCCCCATAAAAATTTATCTTAACCCACCTCGGTGAAGGAACCAACCATCTGAAATCCTTCCTGATCACCACTTTAGAATCCACAAAAGGTCTATTTTAGATAATAAAATTCTAATTCTTTACCATAATTTACTCTTGTGGTGTAAAAGGATGTTTCTTACCCCAATTAATATTTTAAAATTTTTCTATCAACAAATTCATTAACTTATTGGCAACTCTTCTACTAGGATATTTAATTTCCTTAAAAATCCTATTGTTGTGCTCTTTCTAGATCTCCCAAAGAAGATGGGGAAAAGGTTAAACCCAATTTTTTTAAGATCCTCATTAGAGAAGGGAATTGACCATACTAGTCATGAATATAGCTAAGATAAAGGATGAGACTAGTAAATATAAAAAATCTAAATAACAACCCCCATACCTTAAACATAAAAGGACACTCTATCAGAAAATGAAAAATAGATTCATAATCCACTTCACATATGACACATCTATTAACCAGAACCAAACCTCTCTTTCATAAATTATCCATAATTAGAATATTAATATGAATTCATGACCATACAATCATTAATTTTAGGAATGAGATATTTAACCCAAATTATAAACCATAAATATCCTCATCAACATGTATAATTAGTTTCTTATAGTCTAATCTAACAATATATGACCATCAAGTGAATTAAACCAAACCAATTCATCTTATTTTACCAGATTAGTGATATGAATTATTATAAGAAGAATATTTAGATACAAAATAATGATTTTAACTTCATCATGCATATTTTCCATTTAAATATGTTTCTAACATCTTTTACCATTGTGTACATGAATATAATCAACAACCATAATGTCATAGTTGCATTAGATTTGATCATCAATTTGATGACATAGTTGAAGTTCCTTTAATGGTGATTAAGGATCCAAGAGTCCTCACATAATTTAACATTGAGGCCATTTCCAATTTTTCATTTAAAACCTTTACTAATTATATCCTTATTTTTAACAAAAAAATTCCAAATCACAAAGCCCCTTACAAAATTTTCTTTAGTATTAAATTTTTTTGGCATTCTATTCTCCAAATATTTAGCCCATAAAATACTCACCCATTTATTATACTCCTTAATAAATCTATAGTATAATTTTGCCACCAATGTTTTATTAATCAAATTCAAATTCTTGAGACCCAATCCACCAAAATATTTAGGAAGACAAACCCTTTCCTAAGCAACCAAAGGGAATATTTGTCTTTACTCTATTACCATCCATAAAAATAATTTCTAAACTTTATTAATTTTATCCTAAATCACCTTTGTCATCTTAAAGAGATACATTAAATAATATTTAAGGCTTTGAAAAACACTTTTAATCAATAAAATCTTTCTCGCTTGAGATAGAATAGTTCCTTTCCAACCTGATACTTTCTTCTGAAGTCAATCAAGGAGTGAATTTCAGAGGTTAATAGAAATTTTACCAACAAACAAAGGCATAACTAATTACATTGATGTAAAATAATTAATTTAAAAACCTAAAACTTGAGAAAACTTATGTTATCTGACCACATGGTTATTCAAAAAGAAAAGTAAGCTTTTGTCATAATTTACCAATTACTTGGAATCCTCTTCATAATTAGCCAAGATATTTTTTTCAACACTTTAGCTTCCATAATCAAATCAATGCCAAGAGAAAACTTATTATTTATAAATTGTTAGTGAATAGTTGGATGAACTCCATTTGTAGCCCAAAAGCCTTTAAAATAGCCCTGCCTCAATGTAGCCAACCAATTCCTATTAAGAGAGTCTACAATTAATATAAATATAAAATGAGATAAGGGATATCCCTATCTTAAACAAAATTTTCTTCCAAAGAAACTATAGGAATACCATTGAAAATTATGGAAAACATAGTAGAGGACACACAACTATGAATTAATAGTCTGACTTATGTATGAAACCCATTTTTTTGCAACACCATATCCAAAAAATACTAGTCTACTATGTCAAAAGCCTTACCCAATGTCAAGTTTTTAGATCATACCAGCTTCCTTATTTTTCTCCATAGAGTGAATGATCTCATTCACCACTATAATCCCAATTTGAATCTATCTACCAATTACAAAAGCCCCTAAATTCTTAGATATTAGCTTATCCATCAAAGGTTGAAATCTCATAGCCAAAATTTTAGTGGAAATATTATAAATTGAATTACAAAGAATTATATGGATAAAACCTTGAAATCAATATCTTATCTCTTATTAGAGATGAGAGTAATGATGGTATTATTAAATTCCCTAAGCAACTTACTATAATAAAAAAAATCATCCACCACCTCTACCAAATTATCCTTAATAATGTCCCAATTTTTTTTGAAGAAACTTAATCAAAAATCCATCCAACCCTAAAGCCTTATCCTTATTCAAACTAAAGAACACTACCTTCACCTCTTCTAAAATCATAAATTTTAATAAATTTGCATTGTCTATGGGAGAAATAATAAAAGGTAAATTTAATAAACAATCATGCCCTTTAACCTTGTTAATAACTGAATTGGTAGTAAATAAGTTATTTAAGTAACTTACAGCGTCTTCCTTGATCTGAAGAGGACTTGAATAATTAACATCTTCATATGTTATTATTTTTTAAATTCTATTATAACTCCTATGTTTAAGCAAAGACATATGGAATAATGTAGAATTATGATCTTCATCCTTATACACATGGATCTAGACTTCTACCTCCATAAATATTCCTCATGAGAGACTAAAGCATGATAATCACATAATAGACTTTTATATTTGACTATATTTTCAATTCTCAAGCCATTTCTATACACATAATATTTTCAAACTTTTATTGATTACTGATACTTTGTATTTTATCAGAACTCATCAAGTCTCAATCTCTCTAAGTGCATGCCTTAAGGGTTACACTAAGAAAGGGATGGGTAGACCACTGGTACTTCATAATATTTTTGTCCCTTTTGCCACTTTCCATCTACACACTCATCTCCTAAAACCATTTACCCTAAGCTTATTCTTCTCAGCCTTACCCATTCTATTCATTTCCCATGCTTAATCATCCTTTCTCTTACCTTGACCCCCTTTCAAGAAGTTGATTATACTAGGTTGACTAGGTCAACCTTGTACAATTTTCATCTTTTGATTACTATATAGGGTTGACTAGGTCGACATTGTATTATTTAGGGGTGTTTTTCATTAGGATCTTTGTTAACATTCTAGCCAACCTAGTTCAAGACCTAGTGAATTATCTCCCAAAAACATATAGGGTTGATAGGGTCGACCCTATAAAACTAACATATTTGGAAGGATTTAGGTCAATATCCACCTATATATACAAGTTGATTTACAACCATTTATAAGAAGAGAAGTGAAGAATAATAAGTGTGAATGAACATTTGCTTATTGACCATTCTACTTGAGGAATAAGGTTTAGGGTTCTATACTTTCTTTGGAGACATGGATCTTGCCTTGTGGATAATTATTTTAGATGTATATATAGGTTTTTAATCCTATAGCTTATTTGTATTTATTATCCTTACATACGATAACAATATCTTGTGAAGTACCTTGGCCAAGGGAGAGATTGAGGCTTGGTGGGTTCATCTTGAAAGGTAAGTATTTCTAACTTTATTTCTCCTTTGTAATAGTAGATAGATAATTAAATTGTGTTTCTCTCTCATGCATTAGGATTACATATACATTTAAGTGAGTATTTGTATTTTATGCATGTTTAGTTTTGTTTCTAATCCCCACTTTGTGCCACGAGCTTTGGTGTGCACTAGATTAGATTTACTTTCTTATTTATTAGAATAGAGTGAACATTAAAATTAGGACTCTTTTAGGGTTGTTTCATGATTATTTTAGACTTTAGGCTTTGGAACCCTTCCTAGCATGGTGTATTGTGACAAGTTATCCACTAATTGGGTCTAGTGGATCCCCATATTGGTCATGCTCCTGCTTAAAAATTGTATTCCCAATTTAGAAGTGTAGGTATGTTGTATCTTCTCTGAGCCAAGATTTATTAATAGAGATGATACATTTCTAATTCCATACATTCTAGTAAACCGAACATGAACTAACCCTTGCAATATTTGTTCATCTTATTTCATTTCTTTCATTATTTCATCATTATTTTTATCATATATTTTCCATACTAGATCGACTCTGTCGACCCAATATCTAAATTCTATGCATAGGTTTTTAGGTACAGGCTACTAATCAACCCTATACTTTTTTATACATTATGTTTAACATACTAACCCTATACATTTCAATTACTCAACAAGTTTTTATAAATCTTGATTGACCTAGTTGACCTAATTAACATGATTTATAAGCATATATCAAGGTTCTTGAAAAGTAATCTTCATTTATCTACATCTTTGATCTACCAAGGTTCCTTTCTATCTATATAACTCTTTCTTTATAGTCTTTGCTTTCATAATTTGTAGTCTTCAAAACTGCCCTTGCACAGTCAACTAGATTGACCTTGTCGACCTAGTTCTATGTTTTGTGTGTTGTCTGGATAGCTAGGTTAACTCTTCTAACCCTATTTATTTTTAGACCTTACTTTCATAGTACAAGTTCAACCCTATCATCCTTGTTATGTATTCTATGCATACACTATTGACCATATCAACATTGTACCTTTTTTCAAAGTTAAAATTAACCTTATATGCTAGTAATTCATTCATACTTTCCTTTTTTATTGCTTGCATGCTTAGAATAGATCACATAGATTAATTAGGTAGTTTTTAATTAATCATTTAGTTTCACTATTTTCTATTTTATGCACACATGACCAAGTCACAAAATCTAAACAAGGATTTTAACATTTGTATACCCAAGGCCAACCTACTTGTATTTCATCACTAAAGGGAGAGCTGAATTGATACTCTGATCATGTATAAATCGTGGTGAATGGTATATTATAGCTAAGTACCCAAAAAAATTATTATTTTAGTATGTGAAGAAAGGGGGTAGACCCTAATACCAAACATGTATCATTGTCACTATAGTCCCTTTTAGCCCAAACTACTTGAAACCATCCTTAGATTTCCATTCCAGTTATTTACTTACTTCCAACTTCCCATAAAATTTAAAATCATATCTTGATAATCTAGTAATAATTTAGGTTGACCAATTAGTTATCTCTTTACTTTCCAAGTTGATTTCTTGCTCTATGCTCAATTGTATTTTGTATTGCAAAAACTTGAATTAGCCAATGTTGGTACAAGTTTTTGTGTTGTGTGCTTCAATTGGATTGGCTAACATTAATCCAATTGACTATTTATTTCCTTTTTGTCATTTATTTTCAAATTAATTGAAAAATTTATCTTTTTTAAGTCTATAAATCTACCATATCTTTCTTAATTTCCATCTTAATTGTACCAGGTCATCCCAGTTGACCATGTACCTTTTTACAACCTCTATTCACTATACTAGATTAACCCATTGAACTTATATAGTTTAGAGACTATATTTTTTGCTAGGTTCACTTAGTCAACCCTATATTATTTCTATCATTTTCTATTTCCTTTCTTTCTCATCTCTCTTTCTTACCCTCCATCATGGAATTTTTATTTGATGATAATATTGAGTTGTAGTTAGCAAACATGATGATTTTTACCAACCCTCATAGCGTCTCCCATATATAGAGTAGGGATCCTCTCTTAGATGATAGTAATGTTCATAATTCCACTTACATAATGAACTATGGGACCCCTCCTAATACCTCTTCATAGTGTAATCCTCTTTTCTCATTAGAAGATGAACCTAAATTAGAGTATACCCCCAAAATGTGCTTCTTTATCTCTAAATTTACTCAACATCAAGGAAAATATCCTTATACCATTTAAAGTCTTATGATTAATGGTCAAGTTGAAGAGACTCATTCACCTAATCCTACATTCTCAACTAGATTTGGGGGTACCATTTTCTTTGATTCTTAACCTCTTCCTTTGATTATTTCCCTTTCTCATACCATGAACTCTTATTCTCTTACTTCTTCTACCTCCATGATTAGTATATCCACTAACATGGCAAGTTCTACATCTAGTGGGCCTCCCATAAGATCCACCATCCTTAATCCTTCCACTAGTGCATCATTTCATACCCAAGGTAATCATGATACTAGTGCTTCTTCTTATCAACCATTCACTAGTCCATCTTTTACTACACAAGTAAATTTTACCATTATTACCTCACATTCTCATAATTCCTCTCAAGATCCTACTAACACCAATAGTGCTACCCAAGACACTAACACAAACTCTAATGCTTCTAATAATTCTAATCAATAATATCAACTATTATTACAAACACTCAATCAAATGAATACCTTTCAAACTCATAACACAAATCAAATGATGAGAATGCAAAACCATGTTCTTCATCTTCAATCTCATCCTCAACCAATAGCTTGGGGCATACATAACAAAAATGTTCCCCCTCCTCCTCCTTGAGATTATCAAGGAAATCTCATTCCTCAGCCTCATTTGATTAATAAAACCATTAAGCATCTCTACAATTAACCTCTTACAACTCAAATTGCTAACATTGATATTGGAGGTATCACACCTACAATTTATTATAATAGATCAACCTATCCCACCTTTCATCTTAAAACATGTGGAAATATTTATAAGGATTGGGTGAAATTAAACACCTTTAATGCTACCAAATTCTTATCCAAAACTCTCATAGGTGATGCCTTGGATTGGTACAACCAACTTAGAACTAGTTATATTACTAGTTTGGAGGATTTAGTGAATGCTTTAGTTCAAGAATTCAAAACTAGTGATGTTCTTGAAAACACTTTGGCCCACTTCATAAATTATAAACAAATTTAAAATGAAACTCCTCAAGCCTTTGTTAAAAGGTGGAAAACTTTGTTCAACAAATGTAAACATGACATGTTTGATGACAATATTTTGCATCTCTTTACCAATTCCCTTTTTCCTAAACTTCAATATCAAGTGCACACTCTCTCTCTCTCTCCATATACCTTGAAGGAGGCTATTGACCAATCTAAAAAATAATATTTCCTTATGCATTAATTCAAGCCACCCCAACCTTCTTTGGGTACTCATCTCTTACTTAAGAATAAAAATTAGAATGTTATCAATGATGATGTTACATATTCTTATGACACCATTCATAATTTTCAAGTTGTCATTCTTACCCCTTCATTGGAAATATCTCCCCCATTCTCAGTAATATACCAATCCTCACTTATCTTCACCAAATAACATTAATTTTCATAAACCTCTATCCTCAACTGAATTACTTAAGCATCTACCTAGGCCTCTTCCATGAGATCTTGATCATATTCATCCTATGAAATCTTGGTATGATCCTAATAAGTCTTGTTGGTTTCACACTAGTTGGGTTCATTCTCATGAGACCTGTAGACAAATTCATAATTTAGCTATGGATTTTCTTCTTGGTCCTAATTTTTATCATGATTCTATCATTCAAAAATGTCAACAAGCTTATAAAATTGATCTTAAAGATTATAAATCACATGATAAACCTCAAGCCTAAAATAAATCCAATGATCATTTGGCCATCTACAAAGAACCTCTTCCTAATCATCAACCTATCCAAGACAATCAAGAAAAAGCCACCCATTCCACCAATAATGTAGAAAGTCTTATTTAGCCCACTTCTAAATAGAATGTGGTTAGCATGACTAATATTCAAAGGGTGGCTGATTTTATAGATTATCAACCTATCTACACTCCTTCATTTAGAACATATCATGTTATCTAGGATTCTTATCTAACTCATTTAAATGAGTTGGGGCAATTTGACCTTATTACTTTTAATGATTAAATTTTTTATTCTCATTTGGATAACACTTCATTTTTTATTTCAACCACTCTTTCATCATCTTATAACACCAATGATACTCAAATTTATACTAACACTTCTTTTACCATTTCTCAAAATCAACTTGAATCAACTACTTCATCATCACAACATGATTTACAGCCTTGTTCTAAACCTTATTCTTACCAACATGAATTCCAATGCACTTCAAATCCTTATTTTGAGGACATCCTTAATCATTATGCACCTATATCTAAAAACCTTCTTATGGGTTATGATTAGTGGGATCCCATCATAGAACTTACTTATCTTCCATCCCAGATTCTATTTCTTGAGATTATGAGGAATTATCTACATCATAAAAACCATCTTATGTAGCTATTATTTAAGATGAATGTCCCTCATCCTCCCATAGTAAGATGGGAGGTAACCTTATCTAGTTCAGAGGATAATATATTATAACAATATGAGGATATGTTTATCAACACTGATGAAATAATGGATAGTTCTCTTTCCTTAAAGTTTATTTTAGTTTTTATGATTCTTGATGAGACTTTACTTCATGTAGATGATCCTCCCATATTCATTAATGTTTGAATAGGTAATATCTAAGTTAAGCATGCATTGATTGATGAGGGTTTTGGAACATATGTTGCTTCTCTCAACTTCATTAAGACCCTTAGATATTTAGAATGCAATATCAAATCTAAACACAATACCTACCAAGGATATGATAAAAGGAAAATGGCCCCTCTAGGTTATGTGTGGCTTCCCATTACTAGCCCACTTATCACCATTCATGTGAACGTGACGATCTTTAATTTTTCCCTTTCTTATAACATCTTGCTTGGTATGTCGTGGACTCACCATATGAGAGCCATTACTTCTTCCACCTGTAAATTCATTAAATTCCCTCATAATGGAGCCATTTATAGGATTTAGAGTGACACTAACCCTTATAATTTTGAATAATTTTAGGATCATGGTGTCTTCAATATTCCTAATCTTGAACCTTTGCCTAACTTTCCATTCTATAAGTCACAACATCTTAATTTTATTATTAATTCAACCCAAGGTTATAATGGGCATCCTGAAATCATTAGGAACATTCCTCCTAACATCTTAGATTCTGATGATGATGAGCTTGATGGGATTAACTTAAAGATTAAAAATTCTAATCTCTCACCTCACCTCATCTCATAGCTTCCTGCTTCCTTGTAAACTCATTCTTTCAAGCCTCATTGTGATGATATTCTTGTAGTCTTGACCAAGACTCAACATTCTTTTCACAACACTTCCTCGGATGACAAGGTCATCCTTAATTATGTAATTGATATTCGTACCCTAGATTATGATGATGGTTATTATTTATATGATCCATTATTAGGTGGTCTTGTACAAGCTCGTGATGCTAAGATTATCTGTTATTGTTCTTCTTTACTTGAGTCTTTTAGTGTATCTTCCAATCTTCTTTTATTTATAGTTATTAATTTTAGTATTTTTCCTCTTTATTATATGGTAGAGATGGTGCCAAGACCTCTAGTTTTTTAGGATCCTTATAGAAGTATGCTCATGGATCATGTTGTGACTGGTCCTTACCATTTTACTAGATTCCTTGATCATTGTAGTTGGTTTAATCCTAAGATTAGTGTGACCCTTCTTAGACCTTCTATAGATCCCACCCCTCCCTAAGTAGAACCATTATTGGAGCCCATTATTGCTCCTAATATATTTGAGCCCATTCTTGCTTTTACTATAGTTGAGCATGTTCCCACTCTTAATTTTGCTAAGCTTATCCCTACTTCTCATTCCATTACTCCTTCTATTGAGCCTAGTTCCATTCCTCCTCCATCACCACATTCCCTTCATGATGGTTTGATTTCCTTGCCTAAGATGTCTCCATTACCCACCAAATAATCAAAAGAGTCCTCTTTAGCTTCTTCCACTCCTATTCTACCTCCTTCTATGAGTACTTATATTAAGACCACTCACAAGTATATCTATTAATTTGATAAAATAAATAATCATTATTCTACCCATTATCACAAGATACGATAATATATTGGTACTTTGAATCCTTCCTCTCTTTCCTTAGACAAATCCATGCCTCCCCTAAAATTTTTACCTAAATATATACATAAGTATGATGAGGTGTATTGTCTATGGCACCAATATGGTACTCATCACACTCATCATTACTGCATCCTTCAAAAACACCTTAAAGGTCACCTTATAACTTTCCTAGACATTCTTCTATTCCTCCCATAGGTCAATCTCACAAAAAGGATCCTCCTTATCCCATGGCTCCACTTCTAATGGTTTCATCCCCTCTTGTGGTCCCTTTATTACCTTTTATACCTCCACCCATGATTCCTTTACCTATGGACCTTCCCTCACCTATGGATCCTTCTCCACCCATGAGTCCCTCACCCATGGATTATTCTCCATCAGTGATTCTTGCATCTCCTATAGATCCCACTCTCATACATTCTCTCAAACATCCCTCACTTGATTTTATTTAGCATGATCTATTGAGTATTCCTAATTTTTTAGTTGAGGAGATTAGAAGAGAATTCTTTCCCCAATTTTCATTAAATATTGATGAGACATTAGTAGTAGTTCATATCCAACTTTATAGAGATTTATTTGATGTCTTAGATAATGTGTGTGGGTAGATTTATCAGTACTTATGAGCACATGCATGGTTCCTTTACATTACATTTTGATTGGACATGTGAACCAATTTTAATGTTATTTATCTATTATATCATTTGACACTATGTCAAATTCATATCTTTCATACATAGTGATTCTTTACTTTTTCATACTATATCTTTCTTATCTTGTCATTTATCTTTACATATGTTTGTCTTGATTTGTCATTGATTTCTCTTTCTTTCTTAAGTTTTTCTTAAAACTATCTTCTTGTGTCTTCATGATTATTTGCTTTCTTATCTCTATTTTCCATAAGATAATTGCTATTATGATTTGGTTATACCAACCCTATTCCCTTTGGTTCTTGTTTCCCTTTTACCATTTGATCAGTTAACAAATAATGTATCTCATTATACTTTCATTTTATTGGTCTACTTTGGATCTCCTTTTTCCCTTCTTCATTTTTCTTCAAACTAAGCATATACATGGTTGAGACATGAGATCACATGCTAGTTCATTATTAAGCCTAAGTGGGATAGTCAGTCTTTGTCTTTGGTTACTTAGCTTCCTTTAGCCTAAACCTAAATCTCATTCATGTGTATCTCTACATATATCATGATTGGTCATTCCAAATCCATATGGAGGAAAAATATTAAAATCCCATAAAAACTTAAAATCTAAATCATTTTACAAAAGGCAATGATTTAAAAGGCAAAAATATTATTAAAAGTCAAATCACTCTAAAATATGTGATTCAAAGCACATCTCCTTCTTTTAGTCAAATCTCAAACTCCATAGTTGGCCTCATGATAGAGCTGCAGACCTGGGGTGTAGTAGGCTAGTAGATTAGAAGAGGAGAATAAAACAATATTTTACTATTACCTACTTTCTCATGCAAGTACCCAATCTTTTTAGTATACTAACAACTCTATAAGGGGTCCTGAATAATGTGGAACATGTCATGGGAAGGTAGGTCCATTTTTCTTTTCATGTACCAATCTACCTTCATGATTTGATCTTAGTAGAAAACTTATCTACATACAAAGCATTGTGTCTATAGAGAACATGTTTCCTTTGTACATTAATGGTCACTAGTCACTTAGTGTCTTCTCATGTCCTTAGTATGCCTTTTGTCTCCTAAGGTCTTCTCATAAGATGCCTAAGTCTTGTTTTTTGCACCCCTTTTTTCATTCCCTATATCCCTCGTATTTTATCTTGAGAAATATTGTCTTGTCTATTGATCACTCCCCTTGGGATCTCATTTGTAAGTTACATTGTAAGACCATGGATAGGAATTGGCCATCCTCACAAATTATCACATTTTTCCTTCTTATTACCCACATCCTTTGTTACCTGATTATCCCAATTTTTCCACCCCAGTGGTGTTATGTTTGTTAGTTTCAATGTAAGACCATGAATAGGACCTGATATTCCTCACAAAATTTTCAAATAATACAAGTCATAAACAAAATTACATGTGTCAAATATGAGATAAGATGTGATTGATTATGAAGTTACACATCATTGGCATGATTCCTAGCTTGATTTAGTGTGTTTTATGCTTACTTAATTTCTCTTTCACTTTTATCTTCTTATTTTATGAGTGCATGTAAGAATACAACCATTTCTTGAATTTTTCATACTTCCCATCTTGACTTAGTGTGATAAATTTAAGACCAATCTTTTGCCAATTTTGTTTTTCTCTTATACTTCTCAACATGATTTAGTATAATTGATTAACTTATTAATTTGTTTTTATACCATTTGTACCCTTTTAAATACCTTCCATTTTATTGCATTATTTTCATACTTCCCAACATGATTTAGTGTGATTTTATTTGATTTAATTTGGTGCAAAAATCTTTCACTTTGGTTTAAGAACAAATTCCTTTTTACCATCTGGTTTTACCATCCCTTAGTTATTTATAGTTAGTCATTTTCTTTTTATTACACATTTCCCAACTTGAAATAGTGAGTAGTACATTTTTGATTGATTATATTTTACGAAGTTCTTTTATTCTTTTTAACCATGCATGTGTCCTACATAATGCTAGAAAAGAAACCACATCTCATATATTTCCTATAACATATACGACAAAAGCTAAATATATATGCTAGAAAGAAATATATCCAAATCATCCATAGCCACAACCATAATAGCAACAATATACACAATAAAAATCAATATCAATATGCCAAAATGATACATCATATATACATATCATGAGTTTTGATACAATAAGTACAACTATATATGATGCTTTAGCTCTATGGCTAGGCTCCATCCTGTCTATCTAATGGCCTAGCCACATTGATTACTAAGGCCTTAGTCTAAATCATCTAAATAGTATGTTATAAGGGGGCCATCCAAGATCTTAGTCCCTCTATTTATCCTTGTAGATGTGCTATCTACACTTGTGCTTGTGCCAACTCAATCTGGGTCACTGTATGTGCCTATATCAATTGGGTCTACATTGTCATATGTGTTTGTGTCATCTACATCATTATAGTCATATGTATAACTATCTCCTTTACCAAAACCTATCATGCCCATATCTCTACTGAACCCATCTCTATTGGTGGTTATATCTTCTCCCTTTATGCTCATATCCACCTTGTTGCCTCCCTTGTTAATCTAAACTAACTCACCTAAGCTAGGGTAGATGGTACACTAGAGTCCACTAATGCAGTAGGGTCATATGGATGTAAAGTCTCATATAAGATGTCATGGAGTGCTACCCTCATAAGGAAACCCCATATCTCCTCCTCATCCTTATCTACACCTAAAAAATCACCTAGATAGATATTAGATCATTGTCATATCTCGCAACATATATCTATCTATATCTAGTCTATATTTCAAAATAAAAACTTAATCAACAACTTAATCATCTTTATTACATTTCAATGTCTTGGCCAATATGGTCTTACCATCCACATGACCACCTAGCATAGTCTCTCTATCCATGTAGCCTCCTGGAACCTCCTTTATAGGTCACCTCCTCAACTCAAATCTAGATGGAATGGCTCATATCCACCTCAATTTATGCCTAAATGGCCTCTCTATAATCTAACTCTCCTCTAGCTCACTTGCTTGGTCATTAGGGATGGTGATAGTATCCATTCTCTTCTACTCCTCCTACCTTTATTGATGTCATGTTTTTGGTGGTTGTAGCTCATCTCACTATAGAGATGGTGGTGGTATCTCTAATGCCACTGCTTCCACACCCTTATCATCCTACTCGACTCTTTATCATGGTCACCTAGTCCATGGTCTCTTACAAAGTGGTATGAGCATTGACCTCATCACTAATGGCCCTAGTCCCCTCCTCCCCCATGTCTCTCTCACATATCGAGCCCACTACCTGGGCATTAATATTGGTGCCACTAGATGAGGTAATCCCATCTATCTTGGCACCCATGCCATCAAATATGGATCTCTTCACTAATTATAGTGTCCAATCACCTCTGTCCTTATTTTAGATAGTGAAACTATGTACTAGCTTAGCCATATAATCACTATGTGCCCATATGGGTACCACAATATGTCTACACATCTCACCATCTATAGTGTTATCATATGCTACCTAGTCCTCTCTATATCTTTGATCTAAAGGTAACTTATCATTTATTGTATGGGGTAACCTAGCTAGTTGATATATGGGAGACCTCTCATAGATCTAAGACATCAATAATATAATTGGTCTTATCCACTTCTACCCTGTTACTAGCACCTTATATAAATCATGTATGAGTTAGACCCAAATGATAGAGTCAAGATCATATAGTATGCCCTCCTCTAGGATCATCCTACTTAAGGCTACCATGAATAGTGGTACCTTTCCATCCAGCTTATGACATAGCACTCATTATGTCACAAGTCATTTCAAAACCTTTTGAATATCTAGAATCTATGATGCATATACATCAAACATACTCACTCACCTACCTATTAATATCCTATCTGATCTTATAGCCCACATGGCTAAGACTCTCCTCTCCTCCAAGTTGTTTGGAATGCCTATAGTCATCAATGTTCCTACTACCAATAGCCCTATGATGGCATATACATCCTCTAGAGTGATAGCTACCTATATCATGTCCCCATCTACCTCTTATCTATAGGTATTAGTCAATTATTCCCATCATCCAAGGAACATGACTAATAGATATGTACTCAAAGGAATCCTATACATGCCAGATATCCATTGTTAGGAACCCCAAGGAAGCACAATTGATTACCTTTCTTATAAGCAATTAAACATGGAATTATACCAAAATGATTAAGTAACTAGAAACTTGAAATAGCAAAGAATATGAGAGACAATACACAATCTTGTATTAAATAATCTTCAGAAGGAAATACAATAAAGAAGTGCCACAGTCTTCTTCCACCTCTAAGGCTTCCCACACCTTAAGACTTTCAATAATCTTCCCTCAAAGTTCTCTCTTTCTCTCTCAACCACAACTAACTCAATAACCTGAGTTGTTATCCCCTCCTTGATAGCTTCAGCTGATCTCCTTGACCTTGTACCTTGCAGATCTCCTTTGACCTTGCTTTCTTGCTTCAATGCTTTACTTGCCTTAATTACAATACATGCATCATGGGTCTTTAAATAGGATCCCATGCATACAATAATTAGACCTCTAATTACAATAATTAGAAACACAGACTCAAGACTTAAATTAGTCTTCAACATGTAAACACTCTCGGACCTCTTAAAATTAGACGAGTCTAATTCTAGAAATGCATTTTGGAAACACATGAAATTACATGCACATGCATAGGTGACCGATGTCAGTTGCTTTCAGTCTACTCCTGACTGACGTCGGCCGATCCCTAGTCCCTGCCTGATCGACATCGATAATACTATCGATGTCGATTACTAACTAAACTCAGCAACTCCCTGATTAGCATCTTGGTGAAGCTTTTAGCTCCACAACTTAACAATCTCCCACGTGGAGATAAACAGCTGCACCTATACCTGTACAACAACCTCCACTAACCATCTCAGGCACCTCCATCTTTAAGCTCAATTTTGAAGACCAACCACCACACATCCTATGATGCTACCCCTATCATCCAAGTCCCCTGCCATATCTGAACTCTCTGACAACTCCCACTGCTTGGGAAAACTCAAGTCTACACTAGACCTTATGTGATTTCAAACACTGTTCTAAGCTCATCTTGAATTGTCTAGCCCTTGGTGTGCATACCGATTTTGCATCCTGCATATTGAACCCTACCAACACCTTCTTCACATAAGCTCCCACTGGAGACAAAATCAACCTGTGATCTTCCATGTCTCTTATGCCAAAGAATTTCACTGCTCCCAAATTCTTAATGACATACCTTTGAACTATCTTTACCTTTAGCTCAGAAACTCCCTACATGTGTAACCCTGCAACAAGCACATAATACAGTAACAAGATAATGTAGCTAATATTATCTAACCTGGTAAAAGAAAAACATAATGGTTAAACCTCCATTGTCCTGCAGCTTGCTCAAGACCATAGACCCTAGCCTTCTATCTCACATGTCCATCCACTCTCTTCTCTAACCTGGGAATCCAATTCCTCTATCAGTGCTTTTATCCCCACTGACAACTAACTCTACCAAATCTCCTGCTTGGTTTTCTTCTAAAGAATTCATGTCATGCTCCCATTATTTCCTAGATTCTACTTGCATTACCTCTTCACATCTTCCTGGTTCTTGACCATCAATAAGTAACAAGTAATATAAAGAAGGTGTACAACAAATATGAGGTCTACTTACCCTTTCAGTCCTCCATATGGGCGTTTGAAACTCCTTGACAGCTTGTTGTCCACCCAACATCCATTTTAGTGACTAATCTCAGCCATCTCTTAGTTTGCACCTGACTGACGTCAGTTTCATGTGACTGACCTGCTATCAACATCGGTTCCTACCTGACCGACATCGATTCCACCTGCCCGACACTATCGACTCTGCTAGTCTGCACATGATCGACGTTGATACCTACCTGATCGACATCGATTCCATGTGATCGACGTCGGTAACTATGTTTTCCTATAAGTGATGACTTCTTTATCTATGAGCTCATCTTGGATCAAAACCCTATCCATATTTCCCTACTTAGAATTATTTAGCCCCTCTGACTGATCTCTGTCCATCACCTCCTCCATAAACACCAAGGCTTCCTTGTTCTTGTCAAAAACATCAGATTTCCTTTTCCTACAATGGACTCAATCTATGCCCTTCGAATCTGAACTCATACCCTTTGACTCAAGAACCTCCATTCCCTTCTTATTCATGTGACCAAGCCTACTAAGCCACATCTTCGAATCTACAGCTGAAGTAGATAAACCAGAAGTAAAATCAGTAATACAAATAGATAGATAAAGAGTACCTACTTTCTTACCTCTTGCTAAAACAAGTGCACCCTTGGTAACCTTCCAAGAATCTGTTGTGAGGGTTACTATGCATCCCATATCACCCAACTTTCCTACAAAAACCAAACTCTACTTCAAGACTGGGACATGCATAACCTCCTTCAACACCCTTGAGTTTCCCATCTACAATTCCAGCTACACTTTCCCTTTGCCAACCATTTGACAAGGTGTACCATCCCCTAAATAAAGCTCTCCAAAGTCTCCCTGGACATACTCATGGAACAAATCTCTATTTGGGGTTGCATGAAAAGAAGAACCAAAATCTAAAACCCATGATTCTACCTGACTATCCAAAGAAAGTATGAGAGCATCTTGTGCAACAATACCTACATCTTTTGCTTCTTCTTTACCTTCATGTTGATTTTATTTATCCTTCAACCAATAATATTTCTTTGTGTGTCCTCTGTTTCCACAAAACCAGCAGGTGATACCTCCATTTTTGGATTTGGATCTCCTTTCCGTCTTTGACCTTGATTTCCCTTACTCAACCTTCTCTCTTTGCCTTCCCCTACTTTCAGCACTTAGAGCATTCCCTGATGATTCACTTGTGCTTTTCTTGCATATTTCTTCATTCAAGATTACACTCACAACATCATCAACTTTTAAGATTTTAGAAGCAGACGCAGAATTACTTACTGCCATTACCAAACTATCCCAACTTTCAGGTAAAGAGCATAAAATTAAGAGAGCCTTTACTTCATCATCAAAAACAATATTGACTGAAGCTAACTGGTTTACCAAACCATGGAAATCACTAAGATGAGTATATACCGATCCACCTTTCTGCATTTACAAATTAAATAATTGCTTCATAAGAAATACCTTATTTGAAGCTGAGGGCTTTTCATATAAATTTGCCAAAGATTCTATCAACTCTTCCATTGTCTTACACTGTGATAAGTTAGAAATCACAAATGATGCAAGGCTCAACCTTATGGATCCCAGAGCCTTCCGATCAAGAACACTCCATTCTTCATCCTTCATATCTGTGGGCTTGCATGTAACCCCACCCAATGGTAAGTACAAATCTTTCTGATACAGATAATCTTCTATTTGCATCCTCCAATATTGATAATTCTTGCCGTTAAACTTCTCCATTCGTAGCTTACTTTCTTCTGCCATTGTTGTACTCCCACTCAATTAGAAACCCCTGAGAATGACTTGTAATCAAACAATAACCTACTCCATGCAACCTTAACTCTGATACCAACTATTAAGAACCCCAAGGAAATACAATTGATTACCTTTCTTATAAGCAATCAAACACGAAATTATACCAGAATGATTAAGTAACTAGAAACTTGAAACAACAAAGAATATGAGAGACAATACACAATCTTGTATTAAATAATCTTTAGAAGGAAATACAATAAAGAAGTGCCACAGTCTTCTTTCACCTCTAAGGCTTCCCACACCTTACGACTTTCAGTAATCTTCCCTCAAAGTTCTCTCTTTCTCTCTCAACCATAACTAACTCAATAACTTGAGTTTTTATCCCCTCCTTGATAGCTTCAGCTGATCTCCTTGACCTTGCACCTTGCTGATCTCCTTGACCTTGCACCTTGCAGATCTCCTTTGACCTTGCTTTCTTGCTTCAATGCTTTACTTGTCTTAATTATAATACATGCCTCATGGGTCTTTCAATAGGATCCCATGCATACAATAATTAGAACTATAATTAAAATAATTAGAAACACAGACTCAAGACTTAAATTAGTCTTCAACATGCAAACACTCTCGGACCTCTTAAAATTAGATGAGTCTAATTCTAGAAATGCATTATGGAAACACATGCAACTATATGCACATGCATAGGTGACTGACATCGATTGCTATCGATCTACTCCTGATTGACGTCGGCCGATCCCTGGTCCCTGCCTGACCAACATCGGAAATACTACTGATGTCGATTATTGACTGAACTCAGTAACTCCCTGATTAGCATCCTGGTGAAGCTTTTAGCTCCACAACTTAACATCCATCCTAAGCCTACAACTATAGCCTAGTTATATCACCTATGGTCAAATTCTCCAGTAGATCCAATAGCTAAGACACATATACCAATCTCTAGGAACTTAGGTCATCCTTACAACCAAGAAACAACAAAAGATGTATTAGATTCTCCATGTCATGTATGGTCAAAATACATTCTTTTTGCAATTTTAATAAAAAATAAGCCAAAATTTCTTTAATTCATTCATTTTTACCCATCTTTAGCCTATTTAGTCATTTTTGTCCTTAGTTGGTCATTTTGGTCTATTCTAGCTTTCTTTTAGCCTCTTGTATGCATTTTTGTACAATTTTGGTTCTCTACTCAACCTAGTTTAACCAAAATTTCCCTATTTTTAGCTTGGTTGACTTAATAATCCAAGTCAACCCTCTTCTTTTACCCTCCTTAGTACTACGTTATAATTATGGACTTTTGTATCAATTGGTAAATTACACTAGCTTAATCATATATAAAATGTATAGGGTCAACACACACCTACTAGGTTAACTGTGTGGATTTTGCCTCTTTTTATCCTACTAGGTCGACTGGGTTGATCCATTCGTTTTTAGCTATTGACCCCTTGAATTTTCCTAAAAATGTGCCTTATTGTAGATTTCTTCCTAATTCCTTCAAACCCATTTACCTTTTTGGTTTTTCCTAACAGAGAATCTAATTTTTCTTCATTTCAACATCTATAAATACTAAAACTTACATTTTCTAAAACTACACCAAATTCAACAAAATACTCAAAAACTGGCTTAAGATTCATAGTTTCATACCTATAATGCACCTACTACCACTCTTGGATCCCTTCCTCATCTAAGTTGTCATATCCTCATCATCCTAGCTCATTTGGTCTCCAAATCTCTTTTTTTCTCTTTCGTAAATCACAATAACAAAATGATTTCTCTTTTCTCCTATTTAAAAAAACTTTTCAAAATTCAAATTCTTCAATTATTTTCTTGAAGATTCCTTCTTTTGTTTTTATCTTTATTTTTACTCATCCATTTTCAAAACCATAAAATGCATTATATTCATGATGATGTAGAGAGTCTTTTACACTATTATATGCCTGTCTTCCAAAAATTTCAATTTTTGTCTATTTTTTACATTAAATTTTATAGGTTCATCTAGTGTTCTTCACATTGGACACCTTCACATATCTTGCAGTCTACTCCTTTATCTACAACACTAAGGTAAGTAAAGGTATGTGTTTTTCAATTCTATCTTTTCTTTTATCTTATTTTGTTGCAAACTATACTTTATTTAGCATCAATGTTATGTGTTATCATGTTCTATTTTGTAAAGCATGATCTCATGTTGTATTATGTGACACATGATGAGATTAAAGTGGGGCATATGTATAAAAACAATATTTTAATAAAATTATTGATTATTGACACTTTGTATCTTACAGAAACCCATCGAGTCTCAATCTCTTTGAGTGCATGTCTTAAGGGGTGCATCGAGAAAGGGGTGAGCAAACCATTGGTGCTTTATAATATTATTGTCCCTTTTTCCACTTGCCATATACAAACTCATCTCATAAAACCATTTACCCTAAACTTATTCTTCTCATCCTTACCCATAACAGTCATTTTCCATGATTTAACATCCTTTCTCTCGCCTTGACTCCTTTTCAACTAGTTGATTATACTAGGTGGATTAGGTTGACCCTGTATAATTTTTAGCATCTGATTACTATATAGGGTTGAATAGGTGGACCCTATACTATTTATGGTATTTTCCATTAGGAACTTTGTTATCCCTATAGCTAACCTAGCTTGGTACCTAGTGAATTATCTCTTAAAAAAATATAGGGTCAACTGGGTCAACCTATTTAGCAGACATATTTGAAAAGATATAGGGCAAAATCCACCTATATATACAAGTTTAGTTCCAACCATTTATAAGAAGAAAAGTGAATAAAAACAAGTGACAATGAACATCTACTTATTGACCATTCTACTTGAGTAATAAATCTTAGGGTTTCATACTTTATTTGGAGATATAGATCTTATCTTATGGCGAAGTATTTTGGATGCATAAATAAGTTGTGTATCCTAGAGCTGATTTGTATTTGATATCTTTACATACCTGTTATCACTTAGATTTACACCCTTGGATGAGATCAAAACCTGTACTCATCCAAGTGTCATAATTGAATCACCTATAGGCTTTTGGGAAACATAAGGAATGAGGTGAATCTCTAGATAGGGCTAGCTCCATTAACGTACCACTTTGAATTGCAACTACTACTAAACTTGGGGGTGACAAAGGAGAAGAATAACTGAAACTAAACTAATATAAGGGAGGTGATACACCAAATAACATGATGACATCCAACCATATTCATAATACACTTGAAATCAAAGTAAAAACTGAAAATACACTTCTCCAATCTTCATATTTTCAAATTAATGCTACATTTTGAGGTTATGGATGAATGTACAAAGCTATGAGGACTAGACAAGAGGCCTATGAGGGCACTAATGAATAGACTAACTCAATTAAACCATGAACATATCCTATAAAAATTCACATGCCCTAGAAGAAGAGGCTGAAAATAGGTGAAATAATGGAACAACATGCTAAGGAATCCATAGTTTTCACTAAGCAAGACTCATCATCCAATTGAACACACTAAGAACAGTCATAGAGGAGGTAGGCATTAGTGGTCTTATTAATAAAAAGGTATAAGTTTGATTAGGAATTCACCATAATCAAGTGGAACATCTTAATACTATCATGAATATGAAACAATTATATATTCCTCCCTTTTAATGTGGAATCATTCATGAAAACACCTAAACATGCTCATCAATGGCTACCAGATTGTGAATATGGCATATGGCTACTGTACTCATGAAGATTGCTTTAGATTATGATCTTGGAAGTTTAAGGGAAATAATATAACATTTAAATAATGACAAAGGACCTATTTTATCTCTCTAAAACTATGATCAAGCATGAGGATTCTACAAATGATGAAAACCTACCTATTGTCTTCAAATAAGACCAATCTATAAATTTGAGGTTTTGGCTCATCTAGAAACCACAAAAATGAAACCAAACATGGGATGATTTTAATAAGAATTATAAATCATCTAGGAGAAACACAATTATCTATATTTTATGAAATCTCCCAAACAAGGGCAAAACCCATAGGGTGCATGAAACAATAAGTAGATTTGTAAAATTTACTTGTTAGCAATGGTTTATAAAGCATAGTTGATAAATTTACAAAATATTTATATGAAAATGAAGGTATATAAGTTTAATATCATATCTCAATAGCTTTTTTCCTGAAACCTCATGAGCTATTTATACCAAGCAAAAACTTGCAAGTCACTTTTGTTTGCCAATAAGTGTGGAAATGGAGTAGAATGGTTTTAGCTTCAAAATGACACTTAAAAATCAATTAAAGCATGATAATGAGCATGGGGAATCTTAAGAGTCACATTTTAACCTTTTTCAAGTGGCACACATCCTAAAGAGGCTATACAAGTGCTAAACTCTTCTTTTTCTTTAAGAAAACTAACTTTTCTTCTGCATAACCTAACATATTTTAGTTTTATCAGTTAATTAAGAATTATATGGACACATGTGGCATGCCATCACGTTTTTACACCTTTATATTTCCAAATAAATCCATACAAAGCATTAAGTACACCTTTTTTGACCTAAAAAATGACCCAAAAATGATAAATGGATATAAAAACTAATTGACCAAAGCTAATATAACATTAATTTACATAAATTAAACTATAATACAACCCATAAAACTCATATTATACCCCCTAAAGACCTAAAAAAACATGTTTTTTCCTAAAAGTTCCCTAATTCGACTAAAAAGTCAAATTTGGTCAACAAATTGGTGACTCATAGGGGTAGTATGCCTGCTATACTAACTAGACCAATAGCCTTATCAGTTCATTGGAATTATGATTCATATAAATTCTAAAATAAATAATGAAAACCTTTTACCAATGACTTTGATCAAGAAAAAATACTAATGACTACCCCAACCACACATAGCAAAGGACACACACCAACAAAGCAAACACACAATAAGACACACATACACACACATGTGCTCACCTTACCTTTTCTTGAATCACCTTTGATTTTACCTTGTTCTAATAGTCACGGGTCTAAGGACCCACCTTTGGACCCAAACCTTTCTACAAAATTCCAATCATGCCCACATCATCTCTGGACCTAAACCCATACCCATCCCTTCTTTCCCACTTTTAATCCTTGTTAAATAAAGCATCTCCCACCTTGATACACTCATCTTCTCTCTCCATTCAAACCTTTTCTTATTGATATGGGTAATAATAAACTATCATACACATACTAGTTGCTTTTAATGATTAATATATAATTCAATGATATTCTCAAGTTCATGATGCAATGAACTTTCAATACTTACAAATTCTTTACATGCTTAATCTATAACTCTATGTTTATAATATATATTCAATACTTTCTAGTTATTTACATACTTCATCCACTACTTTAATTCTATATTCAAATATAGGATGCAATGCAATATACAAATTCTTTATATGTTTTAAAGTTATATCTCTAAGGTTCTAATATGAAAAATATTATTACATGATTATATATTTTGAAATTGATCTCAATTTTTATTTTGAGATAAGTAATTTTCAAGCTACATCTATCATTTCAAAAGGGGGCATTTTATTGGGCTTATCTTGAATTCAAGCACTCATAAGAAAAATATTTCATATTCATAACCACATACACTATGCAAATTATCAATATTATGGGGGCATATGGCTTACATATGTACCCCACTCTTAAAAATACTTTAGTATAAGTTCACATGTATAAATATTTCAAACATTTATAAATTCAAAATTAGCACTCTATAGTAGCATGATGCTAGTTCATGTATTCCCTTCATTTCTATTTTTAATTAAATAAGTTTTCAAAAAGTCTTTTTATTTAGGTTAAAGGGGGGATTTTTTTTGAACTAGGGTTCCCAAACCATAGGATAAGCAAAAACAAAAGATAAACCAAGTTCTACCAAAGACAAAAAAAGAACAAGGACCAAATAGGCCTAGAGATAGCCATAATTTAGCCCAAAAAACAATAAATAACAATGAAAGAAACTAGGGCTAGTCTAAGTCTAAACTACTAAAAACATGTTCCTAATATGTTTTCATATTTTTAAGGTTTGTGTGGATCTAAAGAAACAATATGTCTTTATCCATGATGTTCTAGGTACCACTGCACTGACCCTACTTACCTTTCCCTTTACCAATTATCTTGGGCTCAAATACTTCTTCAAGGTGAGATCAAATATTTCAACATTATAAATACCCTCATGCATAACAACCTTGTTACAATTCACTAAAAATTGATATTGCTATGAATTTTCTCATTTTCCTATTCTAAAATCTCCACCTTGAATAAGAGACTTTGAAGTTGATGATCATCCTCCATGGCTGAAGAGATTTGGTTTAACCTTATGTTATCCTACTGTAGGGAATTCACCTTACCTTTAAGCTTTATAATCTCTCTCATAAACCAATGCATTATAGATTTTTGAACATAAAGTTATTCAACTATCTTATATGAGTTATCCTTGCCCTTAAGAGAAGTCACCAAGTTATTAAAGGCCTCATTCTGATCTTTTAGTTACTTGTTATCAAAAATTTCCCCTTTATCTATCGATGCATATTTAGACATACCTTTCTTAGCCTCTAGAACAAATTTTTAAGCTAATTTATTTCCTTGGTATTCATCCTTATGGTCCTTCTTTAAAACATCTCTAACATCATCTACATCAATATAAACCCAAACTAAGTATACCATTTTTATTTGCATGCCCTATTTCCTTAAACTAGACCCTATAGCCTTTGAATCACTTCAAAGACATTTACTTATATTCTCCTATGGCTTCATATTCTTCCTTTCCACATCCTTGGTCCTATTCTTCATAGGATTCTTACTGATCTCTATAACCCTGTTCGAACTCCCATAGTATTTTATCCAAACCTTTTTTGATTTTTCTAATGTCAACAAGAGCATCCTCTACATATTTATTTTGTGGCTGAGGAAGGTCTTAATTTGATTCATACCCTTAAAATATTTATATATGAGGTAAATCACCCTTTCATTTTTTGGGTTCAAATAATTTCCATGCTTGAAAGTCATGATTAAAACCTCCATTGATTTTAGAATGAAGAAACTAAGATTGAAGGGCACACCATGCCTAAAATAGTTTAATATCTTAAATAAAGACCATCTACCTACATTATACCTACCTTTTATGGTTACATACTAAATCAAATGGTAGGCAATCTCTACATATAACTTGGGTAAGGATTCCTGATCAAAACCATTGTGCAGTAGTTCCAATTATTCTCCCTCCTCCAATAATGTCTCTTTATCCCTCTAGAAATCTCTCGTTGAGTTAACAATATTAGTTTCCTCAATCACTAGCCTAGTAAAGTGAGTAATGATTTCCTTTATGATATCAAGAGTAACTCCATTGATAGTAACATGTATATCCTCCTAGGCTTTCATAAACATGATAAAAAAGTACATGTCATGTCCTTCAATCTTCTCCATGAATCCAACAAAACCTCCCACTTGTAGAGCTACCTAAATTATTTCATTTTTATTAAATTCAGGGAATATTTTTGGTTATATTATATTAGGTAATCCCATATTTATTTCCTTATGGAAAATATAGATATGATATATGTTTTCCTTATTCTAGAAATTAGGCTTCATATAATATATCCAAGAGGAAATACTACTGTGTTTTATATTTGGGTTATCTAATGGATGTTTCAGGACTTCTATAAACTTCTTAGTAGACCCCAAAAAATTAAACAAAAAAATATGAGTCCCCAACTTGAAAGAATCTAATATTTGTTTCCTCTATGAATTAGAGGCTTCCCCAATATGCCTAAGGTTATGTGCATTATAATTTCTTTCATCTTTTATCTTTAGAAAAAGATCCCTAGGGATTTCTTCATAGTCCATCCATGTCATTTGATACAAAATGGTCAATCCTTTATTATCAAACCAATCCTCTATATAGTTTCCTTCCCTATAAGTATGTTAAATTATAACCTATTGTAAAGAATACAAAATAGATATAGCTTCTTGTAAAACTTGTTCGATGGACTAATTAATGACATTTTATTTAACAAGTAGTTCAGAATATTTAGAGAGTCCCCCTCCACTATTAGTTTTTGAACTCTCAATTTTTTTTCCAATTTGATCCCCCAAAATGTTGATAGATATTTTGACTATTGGTTAGATTTAACAACCATGTATCTACAATAAGATGTATCCAAATTGCCCTCTTGATCTCTAATTATTCTACCTCTTCCAACTAGTCATGGGTTCCCTTTTGAAGCTCCATCAAAATTGAAATTCATCCAACCCAAAAGAGGGGTTTCCATTTAATTATTTTACTAATTTATTATTTAATATTTGGTTTACCCAACTTAGAATAATCAATTTTCCAGTTATGATCTAGAATTTTTTCAGATTGAATCAAGCTTTTCCCTTTATTAATAGGAATAGAATTACAGTTCTCCTTAATGTGCTCAAAAATTATTTTAGAGAAGAATTTGATGCTACATCTCTTCCCCTTAAATATTCTATTGTTAAATTCTCCCCATACACCCCAAATTATATGTGGAAAATCCAACCAAAGTTTCTTAAGAAGGAAATTTTGAAATGGGCACACCCTAAGACTGCCACACTTCCATTAGAGAACTTACTTGCACCCAAGAGATATTAAATTTGTTAAAAAAATAGCTCCAAATCTTCTGAGAAAATGAGAAACAAACAAGAAAAATAAAAATTGACTCATTGACTTCATATAGTATACATCTGTTGATTAGGATATAGCCTCTTTTTCTTATATTGTCAATTATAAGTATTCTATTTTAAACTACCACCCATAGGAAGAATTTAATTTTTGGAGTTAGCCATTTATCCCATAAAGACTCTAAGTTGTCATTAAGCCCAAGTTCTTGCATTAATAATTCTTAACTTGATATATATATTTATAATGACCATTAAAGGAGTCCTTATAGACCATTTGATCTTCTCTATTGATACCTAAAATCTGCACATTTTGCAAAATATTATTCAGGTTTGAAATTTTTAGTGTGTCTTCCTAGTTTAAGTTATCCAAACTCAACCTCCTCTAGAATTTAACTCCTTAAATCTCCTACCAATATTCCATCACTTTGAAACCAGATTTATTCTTAATGTTTTCTTGCAACTGTGGTCCTATGTCACTCTGAGAAAGAGGATTGTTAGAAACCCAAGTATTTTTCTAAAAACCAACCTTGCATCCATTACCAATCTGCCATTTAGAAATTGATGTTATGAACTCTTTGTTAGAGATTAAGAATTTCTAAACATGTGAACCCCAAATAAAATGGTCCTCAACCAAAATGCAGATCAGGTCCATTCCTTCTAAATACTTAAAAGAAAGGATTTTATCCCAAACTGTGTTTGACTTGATGAATCTCCATACAAAATTAGAAATGATGGCTTTATTCATTAAGTAAAAATTCATTAAACCAATTCTACCATATCTTTTCTTGGATAAGACCTTATTCCAAACAAAAAGATGAAATTTGTATCTTTCTTCCATTCCAACCCAAATAAAGTTACATTGAATTTTATTTAATTTATTCTTCACTCTTTTAGGTAAACTAAAAATCAAAAGTATATAGATTAGGAGAATCTGAAGTAAAATATTAATCAAAATAGCTTTTCTATCCTAGGATAAGAGCTTACCTTTCCAACCTATGAGCTTTTTTTGAAATCTCTCAATCAAAGGGTTCCACACTATCACCTAAAGCTAGTTGCTAAAGAAAGGCATTCACAAATATGAGTAAGGAAGTTCATTTATTGACAACTGAGAGGTGTAGATATTTTAGTTTGTTTAGATGCTAACATATTGAATAACTACACTGAACTCTCATCAAAATTGATTTATTGATTCGAGGTTATTCATACATCACCAAAATAGTTTTAATGTTTCTCACTTCCTACATAGATGCTTCAACCAAGAGAATGGTGTCATCCATAAATTTATGATGAGTCATTGAATCTCTAGACCTTATTGGTTTAAAACCTTTTAATTGAGAATCAGCCAAAGCATTAGTAATGAATCTACTTAGTGATTCCTCCATAGGAACGAGGAAAGGGGATCCCCCTATCTCACTCCTTTAGTGATTTTGAAGAAATCATGTGCCACCCAATTTACCAAAATAGAGAACATGTAATTTGTAATATAATATCTAATGATTTGCTTAAATTTGTCATGAAATCCAAATTGAAACATAAATATATCAATGAAAATCCAATCTAATCTTTCATATGCATTAGCCATATCCAATATAAGCACCATAGCTACTCTTTGAATTTTTTCCATTGAATGAATGGATTTGTTGACCATGATCACTCCATCTTTAATTTGTATTCCCAGAACAAATCTTCCTTGTTGATGTTGAATAATTTTTTGCATGATAGATTGCATCCTCAAAGAAATAAGCTTGGTGATAGTCTTATAAAAAGAATTACAAAAACTAATAAGATGGAAATCAGAAAAGTTTATGACCCCTTATTTTTTTGAAATAAGAACTAATAAAGTATGACTAAATTCCTTCAATAATTAATTAGTGAAAAAATAATTCATTCATAATTGTAACCACATCATCTACTATTAGGTCCCAAAAGTTTTAGAAAAAAACTATGGGGAAACCAACTAGACTAAGAGCCTTATCCATGTCAATCTTGGAAAGCACAAATTTAAGATCTTCATTTGAGTTAAATGTTGTGATAATTTCATTATCCTCTTGATTAAATAATTATATTATCACATGTAAAAATTCCTATTCAAATTAAAATATTCTTCTTATTATAATTCTTGTACAATTTTTTTTTAAAAATGACACTTTCTTGATTAATATCTTCTACATCTAAGGAAAACTAACCCTCACTGTTGATAATTTATTTAATAACATTATATTTTCTATGGTTTAAACTAGACATGTGAAAAAATTAGGTATTTATATCACCTTCCTTGAGCTAAATGCTTCTAGATTTCTACCTCCATAATGATTCTTCTCTAGATGCAATAGTGTGGTAATTGCATAAGAGCTATCTTTCTCTACTTTGTATTTTTGAATCATAACCCTTATCCTCAATTTATTCTTTAATTTTTAAAATTTAATATTTAAGAGTCTTCTTTTACAAATGCACATTCCAAAAAACCTGTTGATTCCATTGTTTGATCTTGATTTTCACCCTTTTGAAAATTTTAGCTAGATTGAACATAACAGATCCACTACCATTCTTAGTCCACCATTATAAGATCTTGTAATTAATTTCAAGGTGAATAAACCATATATGTTCTATTCTAAAGGGATACTTATTTGCTTTATAAACTTGATCCATAATATTCAACTCTAGTGGAGTATGGTCATATCTAATCTTAAGAAGAGCTTTAAGGGATAGATCCTTCTAACCACTTGAAAAAGATAAAAACTCTATCTAATCTACATTACATGATATTTTCACCAATCCTCCTATTATTTTAGGTATATTTAGACCCTCTTAGGTCTAAATCCAACATACCAATATTAGAAACAAAAGAAGAAAAGTCCTCCATGTTGTCCATACTCACTAGATTTCCTCCTTTCTTGTCTCCTAGATGCAAGGGAGAATTGAAGTCACCTACCAAGATCCATATAATATCCTTGTAATTATTTATAAAAAAATATAATATCATCCCATAGATTTATATGAGTTGAAATAGAATTTGGATTGTAAACATTAGAAAAAAATCCACTATTTATTATCAATCACATCCATGAAAAGTACTACCACATGATGTTAAGACTTTAGGATAGGTTATATTATTAGAAATTTAGAATCCCAAAAAAATTTAAGCCCTCCTCACACTCTAAATTTACTAACACAAATCACTTTAGCTTCACTCTAATACATTTTTGTATGATTTGAAAATAAATTTTCCTCAATCTTTGATTCTTGGATTGCAAAAATAGTAGGTTTATTAGTCCTAAAATCCCTAAAAATTTTATACTTAGATATACTTTGCATCCATATGATATTCCAAAAAATAATCAACATGATTAAATTCTGGGGGAAGAGATACCTCCTTTAAAAGGAAGGATTTTTTGAAATCCATCTTCTATGTCTTCTTGAGTATGTTTTATGTAAATATATATTTTAGAATATTTACCTAATTTGGGTAAAGTTTTGTAATCTAGACATTTGGTCCCTCTTTTGGTGACTATAATTGAGGTCAATTTTACATTGGAATTATTCTTGGTATTAACTATGATTTTATAAGATTCCCTTGCCTCCTCATTAACCATAGCAGGGGGTATATTATCCTCCTTATAACCTTCTATGTTATTTTATTTAACCACTTATTCTTTCCTTTCCTCCTCTTTCTCAAGAACTCCAAACTTATTAGTGGACTGAGGAATTGAAACCTCTAAAACTTATAACTCAATAATATTGATCTAGATGATGATTAAATTCACTTCCAAGTCTACATTGTTTTGATTTACCTGCATTAGGATTGAATCCAATGAAAATTAGTCTGATAAATCCTGGGGGCCTCATTCTTGTTTTTTTATTTTCACCTAATTCTGATACATAATTGGTTATAATTGCTTTCTTATGGTTACATCTATAACTACCTTACATCCCTCCTCAATAATTGTATATTACATATTTACATATATATTCTATGAGCCTTTCGAAACCAAATCATTGGTTTATGGCTTTTCATTTTTCTCAAAAGTAACACCTCTTTTCCTTTATCACACTAAAGTATTATGTATTGAGGAACACACCTTTAAATAATGCCCAAGTTTATTGAACTTATCACACAATAGGACCAATATTTCAAACTCAATTTTTTGAGATCTAATTCTAAAGGTGTATGTAGAAATACTAATGTGGGGAGTTCTTGATTCATAAAAGTGTTCACACAAAACCTAGCATGCACAAGCCTAGATATTGCCTTAGTAGACAAATCAAAAGTAATTAGGTATCTAAAAGATTTGGCAATGCTAATAAATAAGTCTTCATCCTAGAAATCAATAGGTAGATCCAATAAACTCACCTAATTGGGCATGAGATTGATTCTATCCTTCTTAGGATAAAATATTGGATGCTATTTTTTTAGAAAAAGACCAAATTTTACATAAAACCAAGGACCCCCTATAAGAATGTTAACATAGTCTTTGGGGTTCTTAAATATGATCATGAATATCCATTAACCTTGATAGAATGTCCATATGAACTTTAGGGAACCATTTTTATTTTTCCCAAGATTTGAAAGAGTCAATATTGGGTCTAGCTCTCATAAACTTTCCTAATAAATCATGTTCCATTATAGATGAGGCATGATTTATGAAAGGAGTGATTTAGACATGAATAATTTTACCATCCTTCATGTTTTTGAGATGTTATACAAGCTTGATTTCTTTTGTTTCCATCGAACTAATCACTTTGTCACTCTAAGATGACTTACCTAGAATCTACCTAGAACATACAAAATCTATGATATTAAAGATCTTATAAGAGATTCCCTCTATCAATTCTTGTCCTAACATAGACTCAAACCTACTAGCCCATGTGATTCCCTTTGGAGGTTTTTAATAAGTTATAATTCAAATCCATATCTATCTATAAATGTGTGATTCATATTTTGCAAGTGGACCATGTTTGAGTGTAGTGATGATCATGTCATGGTTACACTTTAGTGAGACATGTACTATCTCCCACTTCTTTTTTTTTAGTTTGATAATTTTGAGCTTAGTGACTCTCCAAATCTTTGATGTAATTTAGTGAACCATGTACTAGTTCCCCCCTCTCTTTTTTTAATCTTCCCCTTATAATTTAGTGACACTCAATGAGTATCACCATTACTTCTTCTCAAATATCTCTTCATAAGTGAAAACATGTCCTTGTTTAAATCAATAGCTTCACTCATTGAGACTTGATCACTCTCAATTTCACCATAGGTTCAAATCCCATGAGTTGGTATGGTTATGGTTTAGTAACACCCAATGTCATACCATTCATCTTATCACCACTTTAAAAAATATTTCTTCTCTCTGGACATGAATCAAATAAGTTTGAAATCACCTTATCTCTACTTGGGTAAACTGGTAATTCAAACTCCTAATATGAAGATAGTTTATTTCCATACTCAGGTCATGACTCTTTCTTCTTTACTCTATTAGTTTCACTTTATTGCATCACTAGAATAGGGGGAATGTAGACACATAAATTTAATCAATAAATGTTTGGCATCCTTACGTTGGTATTTTCACCACTTCATTAACCAAAATCATTACAAAAACCTACATTATATTAAAAATATTTATAAAAACATCACTATTACATTACTATTCATACCTATTCTACCAATAAGCCATTAATATCAATTTTTATAAGTTTTTGACATTTTGGGATAAGACCACACTAGGCAGATAGGACCACATTGTTACCTTATCCCCTAGTGCACCATTGTCTTATTACCTCTAATATATTTTTTTAAAATCTAGATGTTTAGTAATGGATATCTATATTTTCATAAATATGGCTCATGAAAATATTCAAAATATTCTTCTATAAAATTACATTAAATCAACTCAACTCGTTACCTACAAATCATTTAGAAATCTGATTTCAAAAGCATTATATCTTGATCAAATGATCTTTTTTTATTTTTAATTTAAATTCTACTACTTTTTTATAGTCATAGGCCAAGTTTAATACTATTTTATTTTAAGTCAGTAATGTCTATTTTTAAGCATTATAGTAAATATTATAGTTGCATTCATCACAAATTTATTACTTTCCCTAAAAGAGATAACTATATTGACCTGAGGCCTTTTGGGCTATGTAGGAAACACTCAGTCAACAAAGGGTTTTCTGAAGATATCTTGACCATTCCCACTTCCCCCTAGTTTCCCCCTTTTACATTTGATCTATTTTGTGTGCTTGTGTAGGACCAATGCATCACTTTTTCAAGTCTTTCATGTGTCTATTTGGCATCGACATAGAATTGAAAAACCATTGAAGGAAAACACATGATTTTCAACTTGAAATTCTTCCCTATAGTCAATAGGGACAAAGTAGCAATAATAAATAGATTCAAATTACATCCTTATCCTCCTAGTGCATCTTTGTCTATGTACCCTCTAATATTATGATTCCATTCATAACATGATCTTGAGTTTGATATGATCATTTCTGAATCATTACACAATCGATACATTCAATAACCATTTGATTTCAATCTAAGTATATACTTCTACTCTCACAATTCACTATTTATAGCTTATTTGGAATTTTATATTCTACTATATTTTATTTTATACTATTGTACATTAGTTTATTTAGTTTATTCCTAGGTTAATTGATCAATTATAATTAATTATAGGGTAAAAATACTCAGTATCTATTAGGGTTATTCACAACTCATTATAAATCAAGTTAATGGTGAATACCAAGCTAAAGATGAAAAACTCATTCCATACAAGAAAATGGTTGACATATTTAAATAATACTTTAGTTATATCTAATTTTAATAAGTTTATCATGCCAATAACAAAGATACAAATTCCATGGCCACCATTAGTTTTCCTCTAGAAATGTATAAAGATACAAAAAAAAACAATTTTTGGTTGAACAATTAATGATCCTAGCTTATGAAGTCCCTAAATTTGAAATGGTTTGTGAAATTATTGGTCCTAATTCCCCATTGTACCATGATGTATATACCTATCTCCATAATAACACTATCCCCACCAAAAAATTTAACCTAATGAAAATAAATTATTTATCCAACATGCTTCATGATTTACCCTTTTTGGTGATAATTTATACCATAGAGGATATGATATAACTTTGTTACAGTTTTTAAACTCATAAGAGGCCAACTTATCCATCATGGAAGTCCATGATGGAATTTTTAGTACACATATTAATGGTATCATACTTTATAAAAAACTATTAATAACATGATAATATTGGCCCACCATGGAAACAAATACTTTCCAATATGTTAAAATATGCATAGCATGTCAAAAACATTGGGACCTTACTCATGCACCATCTCAAGTTCTATAGCCAATTACAGCTCCATGTCCCTTTTCTACATGAGGGCTTGATATCATTTGAAAAATAAACCCTAACTCATTATATGGCCATAAAACATAATCATCTCCACTAAATATTTCACCAAATGAGTGGAAGCAATCCCATTTACATATGTAATAGGAAAATAGATCTCAAAATTCATCCTCAATCACATCATTTTCCATTATGGTATCCCCTCCACCATAATTTTTGATAATTAATTCAAAAAAAGGATGTTAAATACATTTTTACCTAATTTAACATTTGACATAAATGGTCCACACCCTATTGCCCTCAAGGTAAGTAGAGTCATCCATTAAATATATCATCAAAATCCATAAGTAGATTATCAATGATGTTGGTCATAATTAGCATCTTCAACTTTATCCTACCATGTGGGCTTCTTATAATATCATCCACACATGTATGAGGTTAACCTATTACTTAATTATATTTGTAACTAAATCCATCCTGCCAATCAAGATTGAGTTACCCTCCTTTTCTTTGAAAAATCTAATTGATAATGAGGAATATTGAGTTGCATGGTTGCATGGGTTAGAAATTTTGGATGAGAAATGACTCAATGCAATTAATAATTTGTAAGAATATCAAAATAGGTTACACTACATATCAAAAATAAAATCCATGCCAAAAAAAATTGAGAGTGGAGATCATCTTAAAAGAAAATTAGAAAAATACCAATCAAGAGTGTGAGAAGAAGGGAAATTTTGAACCCAATGGTTAGATCATTATGTTGTCATTGAAAACTATGGACCAAGTACCAAAAAATTATCCACTAAAGATGGATAAGATCTTGATGAACCTATGAACATCATGTATCTAAAACTCTTCCATGCTTGAAGGGTATAATGTTTCTGCAAATATAAATAAATAAATAAATCAATAAAAATATAAAAAATAAATAAAAGAAAAAAAAGAAAAATAAAAGAGAGAAAAGAATCATCCAAATGTGAAAACCATTATAATGATACTTTTGGGCAAGTACCATGGCAAAAACTAATTTTTAGTGCCATGCATAGTATCTATTATCTATAATTACCCTATACTTAAGGGCATCCTCAATCCATCTCATCTAAAAATATCCACATCAATTTAAACCTAAGTCATCCTAACCATCCCTTCTTTGTAAGTTATCCCATCCTTTATAATGTACATGTAGTTGCCCATATCTAGTATAAGCTTAATTTTATAATGTCTTTCTGCATATGTTTTTGATGTATAGACCTTTTGACAAATAATTGATTATTTAGTGGCGTAGTCTTATATGGGCATCTAGGATTTATGTCTATTTCATGATAATGTCTGGTCTTATGTGTCTTTTTGGTCATTGCTCTATATTTTAACCATTCTATTATAGGGATCCTTAAGTATTTATGGTATTTTCTATCTTCTATGTCTCTAAACACTAATATTAGGTTAAAGACACTACTGTCCATACTAGTGTCCTAAATCTAATGGTCGTGTCTTACCTTATCTTATTCCCTATTTTTTTAATTTTTGATTTTATGACTATTTTAAGGATCTAAGTGTTTATTATAAGGGTGAATTTTATGTTCCACTAGGAATTATTTCATAGTAAAAGGATTCCCTATATATACAAATATATGGTATAGTTTTGATATTAAACAAGCCTCTTGATTAACACATACATTATTTATTTAAAATCTATTAAATTGCACTATACATTAGATTACTAGTACTAAAAGCCTAAAGCCTTATAAAGATCAATTGCAGTTACATTACTTATACCAAGGGTTTCAATAGGAGAAATAGTATATAGTTGCATAATCACCATCACACACATACACCTAAGAGGGAGAACTACATGTGAGTCTAAGGCCTTCTTCATAGTATATGGCTATGTAGATAAGACTTAGTAGTAATAGGTATCTATGATTATCTCGACTCATGTGTTAACCCCTTTTTATTGAGTGACAAGTAGACAAGAGGTAAGAGGGTAAGGCTTGGTTATTATAAACTGATTATGTCTAATTTTATCATAAATATAGGTAGAAATATAAAACATAGGTGCTATCATAGATCTAGGAGGAATTTGAGTTGGCTATACTATAGGAATAAAACTATTAAAATAAGACACTAGCATTGACACCAATGTCCCAAATATGGTGTTGATGCCTAGGCCAGAAAAAGAGATAAAACCTAGAATGAGTGGAATAACAAGTTAAAATGTATGATTTAAACAAAATTGGGGAACTCTGATAATCCAAAACTATGTGTAAAATAAGATATACTCTCTCTTAACCCTTAGTTGTATAGTTTATTGATTATATTTATTACATATGCTTGAATGAATTTATTAAAAATACTATATTATATTGCCTAAATTTGAATATTACATTGAGACATTCAAATTTCTATTTTTATAAGGTATTTTTATAAGAATCCAATGTAGATAAAATGTTTTGGTGATCCCAATCTATGAGAAAAAAAATCAAACCAATACTCTAGCTTGCCTTAGGATTTCAACTTTCTAGGAGTTTTAGATTGTTGCATTTATTTTTTCTATATCTAATTTTTGTATGGGCATAGTTTATGTGATGTGTGTTCTCATTATTGCCTTAGCCTTCATGTTTGTTCTTTTCAATGTGTTTACATTTATAACCCTCAAAGTAAAATCCCATAATGAATAAGCTGTTGACCAAATTTTGATCCCCTATAAAAATTGGTCATCCCCTCAAAATTGAAACTTTCATAGGTTTGTCGTGTTGTCTTTTCATATATTATATGGTCCCTAAAGGTCTTCATTAAACCTTATTAGCATTGTTTAAGGTTAGGTTGGAGAAGTTAAGGTAATGTCATGTGTTGGTCATATGATGGTCTAGACATGTCATGGAGAGATAAGGATAGGTCAGGTGGTGTCATAGGTGATTAGGGGTATCTCAAGATCATTTTATGTCTTAATCATATTATAACAACATTTAATGCATGTTTGGATACTTTAAGGTTCATTTATAATATTGAAGGTGGTGAAAATGTGATTTTTGGATAATAATAATGTGTGTCAAAGTCCCCTAAGTGAAAAATATGTACCAAACACCTTACAGGGATATTAGAGTAGTTACACAATTACCAAACCTATCATAGAATAAAAACAAGGTTAGAATCTTGAATTTCAATGCCATCTTGAGGAGTTAGGAGATTTGTACAAACTAATTAAAGTCACTTGTAGGTGAAAAGAGTTTTATAATGTTCCTTAAAATTTTAAAGGTTAGAAAAAATCTTGGAAGTTTCAAGTACAAATTTTTTTAGGAATATCTCTCTCTCCTCTATTACTCTATTCACAAGCTCATGAAGGCCAAATTCAAGTACATGGTATAGGTCTTATAGGTTAGGTTGGGGGATAAAATTTTATCTATAGTTTTGGACCCCTATGGGATTCTAATTTGTGTCATTGGTCATTATATTGGTGTCTTTATATTTATGAATAATCTGTAAGGATCCAGACTACTTTTTGAAGACTTAAATCCCCATAAGCTAAGTTTTGTGAAAATCCATTGAATGTGTGGATTATTTGGATGCATAAATTTTTTTTATTGAGTTATTATATTTTTATAGATTCATAATACACTTTTATTCACCATGGTGGCATGCACAGATGGTTTTTTGGCAAGAAAAGTCTCTCTTGTGCATTGTTTGCAAGTGATTATCAGTTTTATGTGTTTTAGAGTTATCTAGGTGGTATAATATATAAAAGTGATTATTAATTATTTTATAATCTCCTATAAATTCATTTATGGCCCTTTTATTAGCTAGATATTATGTAATAATCCTAAAAAGGTCATACCTTCATTCACATTATGGACTATGTTTGTGTGCTTGCATAGAAGGGTGATTTCAGTAGTTTGAATATGTATTTACATGAAAATTAAGATTTTTGGGTTAATTTTAAGTATTTTTATGGAATTGAGAGCAATATATTTTATCCCCAACTACCATATTTGTACTCTTCAAATGCTTCTATATAGGTTACAAATCTATAGGTCTGTAACTTCAATGGAATCCCAATGTTGTTAGTGTTTAATGAAGGATATATAGGAATGAAACAAGGTGATGTTTCAAGTTGAAAAGTTTCATGGAATAATGGAGATATTATAAGCACCTAAAGTCAAAGAGTTGAGGACTGAGCTAACAAACCTAGTAAGACAATACCTACAGGACTGTATTTCAAAATAGTGAACATAAACATTGTGAGATGTATTTAAGAAAACTATATGGACTTATTAATGTAGTGATGATGGTATCTAAATTAGGTTTAATGGTTTTTAAGTTCTATATATTTATGAAAGGGATAATTTAAGACCATATGCACTTAGAATTCTCAAAACAACCACCTATAACTAGTTGAGAAAATTGGACTTTGATAGTGATGTTAGTAATGTTTGGAGTTCAAGGAATTTAAAAGGACCTCAATACATAAAAAAAAATTAAAAATCAAATGGATATTTAGGGAGTGATAAGAGAATACTAGGAATCCTCAAACATAATCAAAATCTTAAAACAACCACATATAACCAGTTAGTTGAGAAAATTTTCTTACATAGTGATGTTGATAGAAGTACAAATTTTAAAGGTCTTAAGAAGTTAATAAGATAATAAATATCATTACAAGGGTTTTATATTTTCAATGTTGAAAGAAAGACTCTTATAATACCCAAGTTGTAGACCAATTATAAATGAACATGCACATGCCTGAAGGTATGATCAAGTGACTAAGGGTTTTATAAAGTCTGAGATAGTGGTGTATGAATGCATGATGGTTAGAAAGGATATTGAGGTTATTAATTAATTGAGATAAAATGGGTTATAATTAATGAGTAAAGGAAATAACCAAACAAAGGTCATAGTCTTAAGTGCCTACACACAATCCTTGTATTAATATACCTACCCATCCAAGAGGAAGTTTATGTTTACTTGAGTTTTGTGTGAATTAGAGGAGAGTATAATAGTGATTGTATGTCCTCACACAACTATTAGGACATATAAATTATAATAGAACAATGGACACTTTGCCTACTCAACCAAGGCAAGACACTAGCCTACTCACTCATGAGAAGTTTGGATGTTTGAAGAAATTCAAGGATATATAGAGGGAATAATCCAAAACATTATGTTTCTATGATGATTGAATGGTGATGGAATTTTTACATCACACCCTTAGACTTAATCAATAATAATACATCATGTTATCAAACCCTGTTTAATCAAGTACAATCCTAAGTACATGAACAAGCCTATATAGGTAGTAAATTAAGAAGATATTAGGGTGAAGTGAAGTCAATTGGAGTTGTATTGATATCATGGAAAATCTTGAGGAGATGGAAAAATATATAAACTGAAATTTAATAAGTTCCTAAAGTCTTGACAATAAATAAAAGAGGTAAGTATAGGCAATAAGGGTATGTTAAATAGATTGGTTTAGGAACCATAACCCTGAGCCAATGAAATTACAGGGGAATTGATAGGAAAAAGGTGTTATGAAGGCCATTTTAAGAGGTCAATTGATATGTCTCATTCCTCATAAATGTAATTTTATCTAAAACCAAACTTAGGAAAACCACGTACAGACCTTAATTTGCTCTCAACCCTCATAGAATGCCTAGTTGCATCTTGAAAGGTTATCTATCATTACTCAAAATGGAATATATGATTTGTATGGGAAATTTTACTTATATGGGAAGTAAAATACCAAATTTTACTTGAATTTTTTGGAATTATTTGGTGGATTCATGCCATGAGCTATATGAATCATCCTTAAGAACTCAAAGTAATTTCAAGCTACCTAGGAGAGCTATAAGGATCCAATGAGAGAGAAATGAAATTTTATGCCTCTAGATTGATTGGAAAAACCTAAAAATTATATGAAACATCTTTAAAACTCCCCTAAACATTACTCCATGCCATTGGATTGTACTTGCAAGTATAGAGTTGTATATAATATGCTATAAAAGATTGTTTTTTTCTATTTGATAGGTTCATACAAGGTGTCAGATCTCTAAATTTGACATGGAGAATAGGAATGAGGATATATAATTGAATCAAATGCTTATTTTGAGTTTTTAATGTGTGGTAAGCCTATAGATTCATTTTTTAGTCTCTTGGTAGGGAAGCCTAACTCAACCCTACTTAGGAGAGAGAAACAACAAAAAAAGACACTTTTATTCACTCTCAAATACTAAAATTTAACATGAAGCTATATTAAAATATTGGGTAATATAATATTACCTCATATTCTAATAATAATCCATAAAAATATCCACA